>CAUYQG010021693.1:0-73605 GCA_963574415.1 Tarsius wallacei
ACAAAGTGGGCAAAAGATATGAATAGAGACTTCTCAAAAGAAGACATACAAGCAGCCAACAGATACATGAAAATATGCTCAGCCTCACTAGTCATCAAAGAAATGCAAATTAAAACGACACTGAGCTATCATCTAACTCCCATCAGGATGGCCATCATCAACAACTCAAAAAACAACAGATACTGGAGAGAATGGGGGGAGGGGAACACTTCTACACTGTTGGTGGGAATGTAAACGAGTACAACTTCTATGGAAAACAGTGTGGCGGCGATTCCTAAAAGATCTAAAAATCGACCTTCCATATGATGCCGCAATCCCCCTGCTGGGAATATACTCAGAGGAATTCAGATCATTCTATGAAAAAGATACCTGCACACGTATATTTTTTGCAGCATTGTTCACAATGGCAAAAACATGGAACCTACTGTGCTGCGCATTGAAAAAGGACTGGATTAAAACAATGGTACATATGCGTGATGGAATATTACACAGCTATAAAGGATAAAATTATGAACTCCACAGCAACTTGGATGGACTTAGAGTCTATAATACTGAGTGGTCTGCCAAAAATTATCATAATACTGTATGAAAAGGATTGGTAGTAATGGGAAACTTCCAGGGGCAGGAATTGGGATTGGCAGTAGTGGGAATCTGGGGGTGGGGGGTGGCACAATGAACATTTATATACCTAACCCTGAATTGTACCCCCCATCTTTAAAATAAAAAATTTTAGGCCGGGCTTGGTGGCTCAGCCTGTAATCCCGTGCTTTGAGAGGCCGAGGTGAGTGGATTGCCTTAGCCCGCGGGTTTGAGACCCACCTGGGCAACTTGGTGAGACCTCATCTCTACAATAAACCAAAAATTAGCCGCGCATGGTAGCACACTCCTGTAGTTCCAGCTACTTGGAAGGCTGAAGCGGAAGGATCGCCTGAGCCCAGCAGGTCGAGGCTGCAGTGGCTGGGAGCGTGCCACTGCACTCCTGCCTGGGAAATAGAGTAAGACTCCAACTCAAAAAAAGAAAAAAGAAAATTAGAGAATAGTTCATGAAATTAATTATCTGTAAGCTGAAGTGTTATCGTGGAACATACTCTAGGACCCTCATTCTATTTGGTCAATGTACATGACCACCAGTGCGTATTTTTTTTTTTTTTTTGCACTATTATGGGTGTTCATCAATGTTGATCTGTTTCTCCTATTCTTTGTATAATTTCTACTTTTTCCTGGGCTTCTTACTGTTGCCTGTGTTGATTCTGTCTCTGCTTGCACAGATATAAACATCTACATATTTATACTTTTTATCAACTATATTGCTTAATAGAAAAAAAAAGTCCAATGTGTTGATTCCCCTTTTTATCAAAAATCAAACAAATCCTATTTGTATTAGTCAGGGTTCTCTAGAGAAACAGGACCAATAAGATATATATGTAGATATATAAGAGGGGATTTACTATGGGAGTTGGCTCACATGATTAAGGAGGCTGAGAAGTCCTGTAATATGCCACCTGCAAGCTGAAGAACCAGGGAAGCTGGTAGTGTATTTAGTACAAGTCCTGGAGTCTGAAGACCCAAGAACCCCGAGCTACAGTGTCCAAGAACAGAGAAAGATGGGTATCTCAGCTCCAGAAGAGAGCAACTTTGACTTTCCTCTGCCTTTTTTTGTTCTTTCCGGGCCCTCTTCAGATTGGATGGTGCCCACCCACATTGGGTCAGGTGGATCTTCCTTACTCAGTCTACTGATTCAAATGCCAGTCACTTCTGGAAACATTCTCACGGACAGACCATAAATAATACATCACCAGCTATCTAGGTATCCCTTAACACAGGCTAGTTGACACCTAAAATTAACCATAACACTCTTATAGTCACCTTTCTTTTTGTATTAAAAAAAGACATTTGTACACTTTATTACTTTGAATATTATGAACTCATATTTTCACAGGTTCAAATTACTTATTAACTTAAAATATTACAACTTGGACAATGGGTGCCCCTTTAAATCGAATCCTTTTGACTTTCAGCAGTCCTTAACATTTTTTTCTATGATACATTTTTAAACACCTTTGTTTTTATTACTAAATAAAAAGAACAATCTGACCTTAATTTTTTTTTTTTTAACTCTGCAACATATAATCAATCTCCCTCCAAAGAATTCTGATTTCTTTAATAATACAAAGGAACCATATCCAGGACTGTGGGTGCCATGAGAGGTTGGAGGGTTCATAAGCACTGTTGCTACCATGGGCCACTCTTAGTGACTAAGTTGGAAAGTTAATTTTTTCAAGATTATAAGCTCACATGAGGGTGCTATACCTAACTTTTCTTGTGTGGTTGTATTGACCATTAAGTGTCTCCTACATAGATTTCAGGAACTATTTTTTATTACCTGATCTGGTCTCTTGTACTTTATTATGCCCAAATACAGAGATGGTAAGAGATACATGTTCAAAACAATTAGAAGATAAAAGTTTTTGTTTGTATACATAACACTTTTTTTTGTCACCCAGGCTGGAGTGCAGTGGCATGCTCATGGCCACCCCAGCATCAAACTGCTGGGCTCAGGCAATCCTTCCACCTCAGCCTTCCAAGTAGCCAGAACTACAGGTGCTTGCTACCAAGCCTGGCTAATTTTTAAATTTTGTTGTAAAGATGAGGTCTCGCCAAGTTGCCCAGGCTGTTCCAAACCCATGGGCTCTGGCAATCTTCTCTCCTCGGCCTCCCAAAGAGCTGAGATTACAGCTTGAGCCACCACACCTGACCTATACATAACACTTTTTAAAAACATGTCTACCTTTATATTTTCCTCTCTATAACTACATGAGATGGTGGAATTTGGTCCATTTTACAAACTAAGGTGCACAGAGGTTAAGTGATTCATTAGGGTCACACAGCTAGGAAGTAAAGGCTGGATTTTGTGAACTTGTAACTTCAGATTCTGGATCCTGGTTATTGTCCACTGTACTATGTACCCTTTCAGTCCCTGCCTTCGAGAAGCTTACAAAACATTTGTGCACCTGAAATAACATTCCTGATGAGATAAGCCATGCCATGAACCAAGGACTTCTTACACATAAAACCTCTACTTAAAATCATTTCTGAGAAAGCATGTAATCTGAATTATTACATTTATAGTTTTAGAAAGTATATATAGGTTTGATTTGGTTGGGACTGATTTGTATTCACATGAGTAAATCGGGTTATATTCTGATTGAAAGTACAGTAAAGTTGAAGGTTCTAATAAAAATAAAGTACCAAATTTCTAAGTATAGAACAAGCATGATGAATGTGTTATAGGTATTTTAATATGGGGATGTGAACTCTAGATATCAAACTGCTGGACTTGGTTCTATATCTCTGACCACTACGGCGCATATCATTTGTTCATACTTGAAGTTGAAGATGGATTAAGGTCAGAAGTGGTTTGTTTTAATCGTAGAATTTTATTTAGAATTTTACCAGGGTTGAACCTGGAGATACTCACCTTTTCCTTTAGGGAGCCATAACTCCTCAGTTGAAATCTGCAAACTTGTATTCTGAAGTTTTGGGAGAAACTGAGACCTTGGGAGTGTGTTAAAGGTCCCAAAGGGCCCTATGTGTCAAAGTTAGGGTGCTCAAGATTTTAAAAAATTATCCAAAAATTGCATTTCAACTCTGATAGTTATTCAACTGCATTGTTCACTCAGATACAGGCAAAGAGGGGTACCTAGAAATAAAAAGATTAGGGAATTTATGAAAAGGTCCTGGTGCTCTGTGTCCCGAAGTGGTAAGCACCTGCCTCCACATGGAGACAACTCTGAGCCTGCTAAGTGGCCAACAATAGATTACAAGGTTATAAGGAAGGCTTTAAGGCATCCAGAACCCTCTGGTGTCACCCTCCCTCTTTTGTGGAGCTCTCTTGCCTAGCCTAAACATTCACAATTCACTCCTGTCTAACACCTTAATCTTCAATTTGGTACCCGTCTTAGACTTTAAGTTGTATACACCACTGCTAGGAGATATTTGCAATTTTAGAGACAGGAATCACTTTGGGAAAAAAATATTTTGGGTCCTATCTTTAAAAAAAAAAAGACTTCATTTACATGGTTTCATAAAAAGGAGACTTGGGTTCTTATTGCAGCTCTGCCACATATGTGAGTTTAGTAAGTTATTACCATTTTCTGGCCCACTGTTTCTTGCTCTATAAAATGATGATGATAATTCCTTTCTTGTCCTATACATGATGGAATTTTGAAAATATAGAAAGGGATTTATATTCTGAGATCCTTCAGTGCAGGGTCCTCAGTGAGCATTCAACTTATCTCTTGTTTAATGAAGGGAAGGAGAGAGAGGCATGGTCTCCCTCCCCTTGGAGAGTAAGGAATGTTTTTTGGCATGTGAGTAAAATCTTGAAGGGGTAATGGGCTTTTTAACAGGGAAATCGCAAAGGCACAAAATTGCAGGGCTTTTTATGTTAAAGCAGTTTGCTCTGCCTGGAGTCTAGGATGTTTTGGAGCTGAGAGTAAGAATGGAGTGCAAGAAGCTTGAAAACAATTTCAAGAAGTAGTTTGGAGCCAAATGAAAGAAGGCCCTTGACTGTTATCCTGAGCTGCTTAGGCTTGACACTGTAGGACAATGCTTTCCAAACTTTTTCATATACCACACAAAGAAAATAATATTTTAATATCCAGCTGCAGGTAGCTGGTGGCCACAGGTAACTGACCTAGGGACTACAATTTCTCTTAGTGTTGCAGGAATAAAAAGCATACTAGCTTGACACATTCTTACAGTTGAAAAGCACTGCTAGGCAACAAGAAGCCTGGTTAACAACCTTAAAGAAAAGTATCTCTTCTCTCATCTCTCCAGAGTCCCAGATTGTGATGTGACTTCAACTATTTAGATTCTTGCCTTGGGAACTGGTCTTTGCCAAAATAGAGTACACCAAAGTCAGATCAGCCCATCACTACAGAACCTTCAGACATTATAGTAGTTGCTAGGGGCTGGGAGAAGGGGAAAATGGGTATTGACTACTAATAGGTATGGGATTACTTTTTGGGGTAATGAAAATGTTCTGGAATAATGGTGATGTTTGCATAACTTTGTGACTGTATTAAAAACCACTGAATTATGTGCTTTTAAGTGGTGAATTTTATGATATATGAATTACATTTCATTTTTTTTTTTTTTTTTTAATTTTAATTTTTTCTTTTGAGTTGGAGTCTCACTCACTCCCGGCCACTGCAGCCTCAACCTGCTGGGCTCTGGTGATCTTTCCACCTCAGCCTTCCAAGTAGCTGGAACTACAGGCATGTGCTACCACGCCCAGCTAATTTTTGGTTTATTGTAGAGATGAGGTCTCACCAAGTTGCCCAGGTGGGTCTTGAACCCGCGGGCTCAGACAATCCACTCACCTCGGCCTCCCAAAGTGCTGGGATTATAGGCTGAGCCACCGAGCCCGGCCACATTTCATTTTAAAAAATGAAAGCATAATAGAATATTAACATTACTTAAATGTATTTGATAACATATGAAGTTCTGTGAAAGACACATGTTATCAAAACTGACACAAAAAGAAGTAAAAATCTGAAGAGCCCTGTACCTGTTAAAGAATTAAATTCTGACTTTAAAACTTCCACATACAAAAACTGCAAGCATGGATGACTTCTCAATGACTTCTAGTAAACATTTAACTAACAAATAAATCTCTAGATTCTGTGGAATTCAAACAAAAATCCCAGGTTTTTTTTTTTTCTTGGTAAAAATTGACAAGCTGGTTCTAAAATTTGTATGAAGATGCAAAGGACCTAGAATAATCAAAACAACTTTGGAAAAGAAGAACAAAGAGGACTCACACTACCTGATTTTAAGACTTAACAATATGTTGGCAGCAGTTGAGACAGTGTAGTGTTAACATAAGTATATATAGATAAAGAGGTCAATGGAACATAACAGGAAATCCAGAAATAGGCCTGCATGTATTTGGTCAGTTGGTTTTCAACAAAAATTGCAAAGGTAATTTTATAGAGGATATTTCTTTTCAACAAATGCTGCTAGAACAGCTAAATATCCATATGGGGAAAAAAAATGAACCATAATCCTTTCCTCACACTCTATACAGACATGAATCATAGACAAACATCAAAGCTAAAGTTATAAAACATCTAGTAGAAGAAAAAAAAAGCAAAAAGTCTTGACCTTGGGGTAGGAAGAGATTTCCTAGATAAGATAGATAAGTCACAAAAACCTAAACTGTTTAAAAAATTGATAAATTGGACTTTCTAAACATCAAATACATTTGTTCTTTAAAAAATACTACTTAGGAAACAAATATATCTATTATTTGTCAACTAAAAATTTAAATTTAAATAACAAAGAAAAGGCAAGCCACAGACTGGTAGAAGACATCCTCCATTTTTTGCCTCTCATCATATGTGTGTGTGTGTGTGTGTGTGCATGTATCTGATAATAAACTATATCCGGAATATACTCTTATGACTCAATAGTAAGACCAAAAAATTAATTTAAAAATGGCAAAAGATTTAAACAGGCTCATCACAAAAGAAGATAAATAACTACTAAGCACACGTAAAGTTGCTCACCATCATTAGACACATATAAATTGAAACCACAATGAGAAACCACTACACACCTACCCACTAGAATGACTGTAATAACGAAGCCATGTGAAGGAATTGGAATTCTCATACATTGTTGGTGGGAATGCAAAAATAGTGTAATCATTTTGGAAAACAATGTGGCAGTTTTTTGTAAAATGAAAGATACATTCACTATGTGACCCAGCCAGTCCATGACTAGGTATTTAAACAACAGAAATGAAACGTGCTCACAGAAAAGACTAGTACGATAATGTTCATAGCTACTTTGTTCATAATAGCTTCAAGCTGGAAACAACTTTATTGTCCCTCAATAGGCAAATGGATAAACAAATAATGGTACCCCTGTAAAATACTATACTGCTCAGCAATTTTTAAGAACTATTGATACATGCAGCAGTATGAACAATCATAAAAATTCATGTTGTACATAAAAAGCCAGGCACCAAAATAATAAATACTGTATAATTCCAGTTTTGTGATACTGTAGAAAAATTTTAGTAATCTGTAGTAATAGAAAGCAGACACTGGTTGCCTGGGGCCAGGGTGGGGTGTGAGGATTGACCATGAAAGGGCACAAGGGAACTCTTCAGAGTGATGAAAATGTCTTGTGGTGGTAGTTATATGGCATACACATTTGCCAGAATTTATCAGTATGAACTCTTGAGATGGAAGAAATTATAGTTCTATAATGTTGATTTAAAAGAAAAAAAAGGAAACCAAAAAAGGAAGGATTAGCCCAGGGGTCATTCTAAATTTTGTATACTGACTTCTTACAAATTAAACAAAAGCCTTTTCAATAGCTCATAGAGAGGCTGTGGAATAGTCTCTGTATGGGAGTGTTTTTCAGTTATATACACAAGACTCCAAGCAGCTGGACTGATGTAAATTGGGGCTCTCAGGAGTAAAACAGGCCATTTATCATTACCTGAGTTATTACTCTTTGGAGTTGGGTTAGTTTCTCCTGCCATCCATTGAATGACTTCCATGCATTTTTTTTTTTTTTTTTGAGTGATGTGACAGGGAAGAGAAGCCAAGTTCCTGGAGGCCCCCATACACAATTCGTTCTGTAGCTTGGAAGCAACTTTTTTTTTTTTTTTTTTTTTTTTTTGAGTTGGAGTCTCACTCTGTTGCCCAGGCTAGAGTGCAGTGACACACTCATGCACACTCATGGCCACCCCAGCATCTACCTGCTGGGCTTCGGTGATCCTTCCGCCTCAGCCTTCCAAGTAGCTGGAACTATAGGTACACGCTACCACACCCAGCTAACTTTTGATTTGCTGTAGAGATGAGGTCTCACCAAGTTGTCTGGGCTGATCTCGAACCCGTGGGCTCAGGCAATTCACTCGTCTCAACCTCCCAAAGTGCTGGAATTACAGGCTGAGCCACCGAGCCCAGCAGAAGCAGCTTTTTATATACTATACTTGCTCATGACAGCAAATTCCATTGTGTACTGGATTCTAGGAAGGTAGTGAAAAGCTCTCCAGAGAGCACTAGATTTTTGTGCTCATGTTTATATATATTCACAGTCTGGGTACCTTTGGGAAAGTCAGTCTAGCAGAGTCCAGAAGCCCTACCTAACATTTCCAACCCTGTCTTATCCTGTGGTCTTCACATGTCAGAAATCAAGGTAGAGGTGGAAAGTAGCAAAGTGAACACTTGTACACATTCTAGATGAAGAAACATGACCCAGAGCAGGAAAGCATTTTTCCCCCTAAGTTCACATTCCAGAGACAGAGCTAGAAGTAAACCCCAGTCTCCAAACTCCTGATCCACTTATTCCTCCAGTGCAGCTCACTAAGTCAGGGCCACATCCCATCAACCATTATTAACAGTTTAGTGCATTGTTTCTCATTGTTAGTTCATAAACATTCTGTAGTAGAGTTATTTGAAATTTGTATCCCTGGACTCTAGTCCCCATTGAGATTGTATCCCTGAGTCAGAGTCTCCATTGAGACTAGAACCTAGGAATCTGCATTTTGAACAGGTGCCTCAGTGTTTCTGATGCACATTAAAGGTTGAAGTGGTGAGCTAATAAAGGATTTAAAGCAAATAAGTAGCACAATCAGATGTCTTTTTAAGAAAACATGAAACCAGGTCTTTGAGGGACTGAGGAGAGATGCCTGTGTCCTAGAGGAAAGGAAACAATTTAACTATATCCACGAGCATTCGTTGTCTGCCCTTCCCCCAACTTTGTCCTGATTTTCCCTGGTAATCTTTGCTCAATTCAGTGCTTTAACTATAACTTAAATCTGACCATTCAAGGACATTAAAGCGAGGTCCCTCAGTGGAATGGCCTTTGTTTCTCCAACATGCAAAGGGTTGACTATGGCTCATTTATTGCTGTGTCAAAGGGAGAGGTAATTCCACTAATGGATTCTGAGTCTTCTGCAGAAAGGTTGACCTGGTCTTTGGGGAATCAATCTCATAGAATTCAGTTCATATAATTACTGATGCAAGGCTCTTTAGTTTCCCAGATGTGACCCTCTCCCCCTCACACACATCAAATTCATCTTTCCCCTTTGTCTTTCATGTGGTAGAGGCAAAGAATAGATAGATTGCACCATAATATCCATGTCAGAGAAATGTGGCTGTGATTTTCTTCTCCATTATAAGTCATTTTTTTTTTGAGTCGATGTCTCACTCTGTTGACCAGGCTAGAGTGCAGTGGTACACTCACAGCCCTGACAGCCTCTACCTGCTGGGCTCAGGCGATCCTTTCACCTCAGGCTTCCAAGTAGCTGGAACAACAGGCATGTGCTACTACACCTGGCTTATTTTTTATTTTTTGTAGAGATGAGGTCTCACCAAGTTGCCCAGGCTAGTCTTGAACCCCTGAGCTCAGGCAGTCCTCTTGCCTCGGCCTTCCAAAGTGCTGGGATTACAGGAACCTATCCCTGTATTTTACCTAGAGAAAAGATTCAATATTCGCTCATTCAATGTTGATGCTGACTTAACAGACCCTAACTACCAAGAATAACTAGAGTCAGCCATATTCATATTGTTCACTTTGCCTGAAAAGTTCTCTCTCCAGCATGTTTTCCTCAGCTAGCAAAACTCCACATCATCTAAGACACAATCCAAGTGTCACCTGTGCTGTAAAACTTTCCCCAGTTCCTCCCAAGCAGAGTAATTCTCCCCTCTGAGCACCCATAAACTTCTGTGCATACCCTTATTGGAGGGCTGACTTCAGTGTGCTGAGCTACTTGTTTGTCCTTTCCATGAATCATTAGGTTGTAAGGACTTGGCATTAATACATTTGATATATGTTGACTGGATGATTGGAGAGAAGAAGAGGAGGGTTTGTGTCGGTGAGAGTAAATACTAAAAGAAATGGAAAGTGTTGGAAACAGAAAGTGGATTGAATAATGAATATGACCAGGGCTCTTAGAAAGGGCCCCTGAGTTACTCCTGTGGTAGCAAACTGGTCCTGGGTCTCAGCATAGGACACATGCTTAAAGCCTGAATTGATTAGATAGTGACCTAAGTTGGCTTAAATCAGAAGAGGTGACTCAATAAACCAAAAAGTCTAAGGAGGAGGGGAGTGGAGCCTGGCTTCAGGGTCAACTTGATTTAAGACACATTTCATTAGGATCCATCTGTTAACTCAGCTTTCTCTGGGTTGGCTTCTTAGGCTCCAGATAGTGATTTCTGTAACTGCAGGCTCATATCACCACAACCTTCTGTCCAGTGACAGAAAAAGCTTGGTTTGAGTAACACAAACAAAGGTCCTGGAGTTGAATCTTAGTGACCATTTGAGGTAGCTTGGGTTATGTGCCCATCCTTGAACCAATCATTGTGGCATATAGGGGAAGTGGCATTAATTGACATAATGTGTCCCAAAATCTACCCTCTGAAACCTGTAGTTGCAGTCGACTTTACATAAAGGATGTGGACTTTTCCAGGTGATCGTTTGTGTTTGTGGTGTCTGTGTATCATCTTATCAAGGATAGAGAAGGTGGGTTACAGTAACAGGTCATCTGACTAAGACCTGAGGTTTTGTTTGTTTTGCCAAAAGAGAAGCAAATAAACATTTTTTCCTTTTGTTCCTTTGGTATAACTTCCTTTGAAGAGTTATATAGTGCATAGCAAGTATTGAGTACTGTGCTAAATACTGGAGATATAAAAAGCCCCTGACCTCAGAATGTAAGAGTTTTGTGGTAAGATAAAGATCATTCTGTGCCTTAGGAACAAATAAGAGTCATTTGGAGTTAGAGGGAAACTACATTACTCAGATGAATGGGTCAGGAGCAAATATAATAACTATGCTGCCCTTTCCTAGGAGATTTGCATTTGAGAAGTGGAAGTAACTTTGGACCTAGGAGCCGAGACCTAGGTTTTATCTCTCTATTGCCACCTGCCATCACCAATTAATTGTAAACTTGAATTCTAAACTCCTAACTGTAAACTCTACAATCAGTGTTTCTCAAAGTATAGTCAGCAGTTTAGCTGTATTAGTTTCACCTCAAGTTCTTTCTGGACCCTACACCAAACCTGCTGAACAAGAAGATCTAGGGCTGTAATCTCTGCAAGTTTTTAAAATCCCTATGAACCTCATTTTCCTCATCTGTAAAAAGGGGATCCTATTTACCTTGCAGAATTAGTTAGATATGATAATAAATAGAAAGCACATGGCATGTAGCAAGAGCTCAGCAAATGACCTTCTAAAAATTCATTCAGAGTGTAAAGTCTCTATGTTCCAGAGTAGCTGAAGGATTCCTAGAGGAAGGATAACAAAAAAACCCTTCCTCACCCAGGAAGTGTTCCTCCAGAAATGTGAGACTGTTAGGTGACCCCAGGTGGAGTCTCACTCTGTCACTCAGACTGTAGTGCAGTGGCCGCTCCCACCCAAGTGGGTCTCGAACCCGTGGGCTCAGGCAATCCACTCACCTTGGCCTCCCAAGTAGCTGGAACAGGCGCGCGCTACCACACCCGGCTAATTTTTGATTTATCGTAGAGATGAGGTCTCGCCAAGTTGCCCAAGTGGGTCTCGAACCCGTGGGCTCAGGCAATCCATTCACCTTGGCCTCCCAAAGCACTGGGGTTACAGGCTGAGCCACTGAGCCCAGCTATCTCTTATAATGTTTGCTGTTAACTATTATGGCACATAAGACCTGCCTAGTGTATTTTATGCTAAAATATATTAGGATGTAATTATACATCATGTACGTAGACATCAGATCAAATTTTCCTATGTCTTTGTAATTGTTTGAGCTAGAACTCAAACCACATCACCACTTGGGAGTTTGTGTGTGTATGTGTATGTGTTGTTATTGGTGATTTTTTAAAAATAAAGCAAAGAGTTTTTTGAAGATATAGGTATTATGTTCTCAATACACCTGATTAATAAGTTCAATTTGAACTATAATCCTCACTTGACAGGATTCTCCTGGTCATGGCTTTACCCTAATCATAAAGAGGGAAGTTAAAAGTACACACCCATTTCTAGCAGTTATGCAAAACCCTCTTCCAAGAAATGTCTTGCCCCTCCTACAAGTAAAGCATGTGAGATTTGATAGCAGGAAAGATGATTTGAGACCCTGAGAAGTCCTTAGTCATTGAAGAAGAGTTCTGTTATTTTTGGTATTCCTAAGGCAGGGCAGAAGATTCTGGAGTTTTAGAAATATTTCCAACTGTCAAGGAGGTTCTAGTTAATATATGATTATTCAGAAGAACACATCCCTCTGTTCCAAGAATGATTTAATGAGATGTCCATGTCATATCTTCTTAGTTAAAGATACATAAAGCTAGCCGGGCTCAGTGGTTCAGCCTGTAATCCCGTGCTTTGGGAGGCTGAGGTGAGTGGATTGCCTGAGCCCGCGGGTTCGAGACCCTCCTGTGCAACTTGGCGAGACCTCATCTCTATAATAAATCAAAAAAATTAGCTGGGCATGGTAGTGTGCACCTGTAGTTCCAGCTACTTGGAAGGCTGAGGCGGAAGGATTGCTGGAGCCCAGCAGGTCGAGGCTGTAGTGGCCGGGAGCATGCCACTGCACTCCAGTCTGGGCGACAGAGTAAGACTCCAACTCAAAAAAAAAAGATATGTAAAACTCTCAAGGTGGGAAGAGATCTTAGTCTCTCATCCATCTGTGGATCTATTCTTTGAGCCCTTCTGCAGTCTCCCTCCCCAGCTCTCCTACCCCTAGCCTAGGCCAGGATCAGGAAACAAACATTGCTGACCACCTCTTTTTCTAGGTAGTTTTATTGGAACACAGCCATGCTTGTTTGCTTATAAATTGTCTGTGGCTGCTTTCAGCTTACTACAGAACTAAGTAGTTACGACAGAGACCATATGGCCTACCAAAAATATTTACTATCTGGCCCTTTGCAGTGTTTGCTGACCATTGGCCTAGACTATCTCGTCTTCAGAATCTCTGATGCTGAGTTTCCACCAGTTTTCAAAGGAAGCTTTGGACCACTCCTTTAGAAAGTTCTTACTTTCTAAAAAAAAAAAAACAACCAAAATCTGTTTTTCCTTAGCATGCCCTGCTGGCACTTGTTTAACTTTAGTGTGTTGAGTCACCCAAAATAAATCAAATCACTCTTTCACGTGTTAGCAATACTTTGTATCTTAGAACACTATGATCATGATTCCAGGCAGAATCTCACTGAATCCTGGTATCATGTCCTTTCTATTGTCACCAGAATAACACTCCTGATGTGATCTGGCTATTGCAAAGCTAAACTGGGGCCCAAGAGCAATAGGAAGAAGTTATGGCCTCATTCTATATGCTAGAAGACCTTGGGATCTAACCCAAAGGACAGAGACAGTTTCATGTGACAGCTAGGAGTGATGCAACTTCCAGGTCATATGTACCCACATCTTGTGTCTGTGGTCTGGATGGTTGTGAAATGGTTTGTTTTCTGACTGGATTTGGGTACAAAATGAAAACTGTCACTTCTGTTTCATCAGAGGAAGGTGGTAGTGTATCCTTGATTCTAGACACAAATACTAACTTTGTTAGAACTTTTTTGACAGTAGATCCTATGCCATATACTTTTTAAAGCCCCATTGTTAAGTAAAGTGACTTGCGTTGCCTTTTTTTTTTTTTTTTTTGAGTCAGGATCTCACTCTGTCATTCAAGCTACAGTGCAGTGGCACAATCACAGTTCACTGCAGCCTTGACCTCCTGGGCTCAGGCAGTCCTACTTCAGCTTCCCGAGTAACTGGGACTACAGGCACATGCCACCATGCCTAGCTAATTTTTTTTTGTACAGATGAGGTCTCATTATGTGGCCTAGGCTGGTCTCAAACTGCTGACTCAAGCAATTCTCCCACCTCAGCATCCCAGAGTGCTACAGCTATAGTCGTAAGCCACTGCATTCATCCTTCTTCTGTCTGGATTATTATTACCCTAATTTTGCTTGCTGTCTTCTCTCACTGTTGCAGACTATTATTGCAACAGCTTCCTAATTAGTTTTCTTATCTCTTATTTTTTCTTTATTGGGTTTGTCTTCCTTATTTTGCCAGATAAGAACACAGCACCAGATAACATTTCTCTGCTAATTTGTTCTCTTCGTGGTTCCCCATTATAAATAATGGAAAAAAATTAAACTTCTTAGGTGGCATTCAAGGCTTTCTAGGACCTCCAAACTCCTTCTGTCCTCTTTTTCCACATTCTGAAAAGACTATTCCCCATTTTCTGAACCTGTCTTATCTTTTTCCATGGTCAGGCTTTGGTCATACTATATTATATGCTCTATAAAAATGTCATTTTCTCTTTTCTTTCCAAAACCATGTCAAACCCTACCTTCCTCATTGTTCATAGTCATTCCTTTCTCTCTTGCTCTCACTCTCATGCTCTAGTTCTCTCTCACTCTAAAAGTTTGATATCCTGCTTCAGTGACCCAATAACATATTGTATCTCTTTTTATAGTACTTATAAAAATCTGCTTCTTATTTTATATATTAATGTCTTCCTACAACTCTGCAAATCTAGTAAATTACTTCAAAGGAGTATTTTGGGGTCTTGCCTCTTTTATCCTCAAAGCGCTCAGCAGAGTTTGTACTTGTTTTCACTGAATACTGTAGAAAGAACTTGTTGATTTTTGATGAGAGGTACCCTAGATCCCAAAGAGTTTCACCTTTTTTTCTAAATGTTCTATAGTTTTACATTTACATTTAAGTCCATGATTCATTTTCAGTTAGTTTTTGTGTCAGATGTGAGACTTAGATTGAGATCTTCTCCCCTCTATGGATGCCCAGTTGCTTCATCACCATTTCTTGAAACATGGCTATCTTTTCTTCATTGAATTGCTTATACACCATTGTAACTCGGGCATATTGTGTGGGTCTATTTCTGGGTTTTCTGTTTGTTTGTTTTTAAGTTGGAGTCTTACTCTGTCACCCAGACTGGAGCGCAGTGGCATACTCACAGCTACCACAGCCTCGACCATGTGGGCTCAAGCAATCCTTCTGCCTCAGCCTTCCAATTAACTGGAACTGCAGGTGTGCATCACTACGCCCAACTAATTTTTTTACTTATTGTACAGATGAGGTCTTGCCGTGTTACGTAGGCTGGTCTCGAAACCCTGGGCTCAGGCAACCCTCTCACCTCAGCCTCCAAAGTGTTGGGATTGCAGTCGTGAACCACCACACCCTGCTGGGTTTTCTGTTCTATTCCATTGCTTTTACACTTGAAATTAGCAAAAAGACTGAGAATTGGCCTATTCTGTTTTTCTGTGTGTCTGTCTCTCTACCAATGGCACATAGTCTTGATTACTGCAGCTACATATTAAATCTTAAAATCTAGTAGACTGATTTCTCCCACTTTACTTTTGTTTTTGAAAATTATTTTAGCTATTGTGCTTCCTTTGCCTTTTCATATACATTTTAGAACAATCTTATCTACAGCTACAAAAATTCTTGCTGAGATTTTATGGGAATTGTATTTAACCTGTACGTCAGTTTGTGGAGATGTACTATGTTCTAAGTTGAGTTTTCCAGTCCATAAACTCCATTTATCTAGATCTTCTTTGATTTCTTTCATCAGCATTTTATAGTTTTTAGCATGTATACCCTCACATGTTTTGTTAGATTTATACTTTTTCAGTTTTTAAGAGCAATTATAAATGCCATCATATTTTTATTTTCTATGTTCATATGTTTGTTGCTAATACATAGAAGTAAATTTATTTTTGTATGTTTATCCTGTATCCTTCGACCTTATGGCTCAATTATTAGTCCTAGGCGGTTTTTTTTTTTTTTGGTAGATCCCTTGAGATTTTTTTATGTAGACAATCATGTCATCTGCAAATAGGGACAACTTATTTGCTTCCTTTCAAATATGTATGCCTTTTATCTGTTTCTTGCTTTATTGCCTTGGCTAAAACTTCCAGCACTGTGTTAAATAAGAGTGGTAACAGCAGATATCCTTGTCTTATTCTTGATCTTAGTGGGAGAGCATTCAATCTTTCAAAACTGAGTGTAACATTGGCATTGGTGTTTTATTGATGCTCTTTATCAAATTGAAGAAGTTCCCCCTCTATTTCTATTTTTCTGAGAGTTTTTATCATAGATGAGTGTTAAATTTTGTCAAATATTTTTTCTGCAGTGAATGATATGTTCATATGATTGTTCTTTAGCCTTAATATGGTGGCTTACATTGATTTAAAATATTGAATCAGACTTGCCTTCTTGGAATAAATCCTGTTTGGTCGTGTGTTTTTATAGGTTGCATTTAAGCCCATAACCCATTTTGAGTTAATTTTTGTATGAGATTTTTGTATAGATATGAGAACAGTCCTGAAAAAACCCTCTCTTTAATAGCATATTCAGGACTCATGTTCCCATAATTTCCTTGCATTATGTGTCAGTAATCCAACAGTAATTTTTCATTTCTGTATCTTGGGATACTTTTCAGCTGAAGCTCCCAGACCTTCTTATAAATATTTATCACATGGTCACTGTACTTATCAGAATGAAGAGAACAGTATGCTAAAGAACTCACATCATAGAGAATCCACTGCATAACTTTATCCTTTTTCTATAATCCTCTTGCTGCCCTTCTTTTCTACTTTCTACTGTCAAAGCTTACTTATATTTTAAAATTGCAGTTATTCGTTTGAATAAATTAACATATTCATGGAATAAAAAAAAAGCCAACAGATCTTTACCGAGTTCCTATATGTGTTAAGTACTCTGCCATGTAGTTGTTGGCCATATAGAACCCTAACCTCAAGATGCTTAGAATTTAAAGGGGAGAAAGACATATAAGGACTTGAACCATCAAAGTGGGGAGTAGAAATGTCAAAGTGGAGGAAAGCACTGGTTATTAAGGGAGCACAAACAAGAGAACCAGCTCTACCTGGGGAGTTAATAAAGGTCTTTCATGCTGACATGGAGAGGACATAGGAATTCTCTATGTATTCTAGGCAGAAACCACAGCTTGTGCAGACATTAAGTCATGAAATTATGTGGTACATTTGGAGAATAATAAGAAATTTGTTGTGCACCCGTATGTTCTGTGAGACCAGGAATTCATGCTGTATCCTTAGTATCTAGAGTAATGCTTGCAGCACAGTAAGCACTGAATAAATATTTTTTGAATGGATGGATGCAAAGAAACAAGGGAAAGAAGCAGCGATGGAGGGAGGAAACATAATTGAGGTGAGAGAGGAAAGAAACATTTGGTGATAAAGAATATCCTTGTTCAATTTGGGAGGCTGAGGCAAGTTGATTGCATGAGTTCAGGAGTTTAAGACCAGCCTGGGGCAACTTGTTGAGACCTCATCTCTACAATAAATCAAAAAATGAGCTGAGCATGGTAGCGCATGCCTGTAGTTCCAGCTACTTGGAAGACTGAAATGGAAGGATTACCTGAGTCCAGCAGGTCAAGACTGCAGTGACTGTGAGCATGCCACTGCACTCCAGCCTGGATGACAGAGTGATACTCCAACTCAAAACAAAAAACAAAAAAAACCCAGAATATCCTTGTTCATAATCTAGTGTTCATAATCTAGTGTAAAAATACAAAAGCATCTGTAATAATATTGTAAAAAATGACATGCCACAAACGTATATGCAAAGTGCTAGGAAGGTTCAAAGGAAGTAGAAGTCCACTTCAGCTGAGGGAACCACCTACACATTTTGGATTGCTTATGCTTGGTTCTGAATTTTATTTTATTTTTGAGTTGGAGTCTCACTCTGTTGGCCAGGCTGGAGTGCAGTGGCATGCTCTCTGCCACTGCAGCCTCGACCTGCTAGTCTCAGGCGATCCATCTGCCTCAGCCTTCCAAGTAGCTGGAACTACAGGCATGTGCCTATCATGCCCAACTAATTTTTTGATTTGTTGTAGAGATGAGGTCTCGCCAAGTGTTCAGGACTGATCTCGAGCCCATGAGCTCAGGTAATCCTTTCATCTCGGCCTCCCAAAGTCCTGGGATTATAGGCGTGAGCCACTGCGCCCAACCTTTTTATTTTTTTAATGTTTGGAGCTGGGGAGAAGGTGTTGTGGCAGAAGAGGGATGTGAATTTGGGACTAAACCAGATAGCCTTGTCTACTTTGCCATAAATTTAACAGCATTTTGTAGGCAAGCATTTATCAGCCTACACCACTTCCTTGGAAGCAGAACCTGACAGGCTCTGATACTATCTGTAGCAAACATGGTTTACTTATTCATGAGGGTGTCTGTGTATGTTTTCTTATGGGTACACCTGCACACCAGTGATTTGGGGACAGCTCTATCCATCAACTGAAGGGGACGCATCAACTGAAACACCAGCTGAACTATAAATAGACCTTTGGAAAATGTACCTTAGGGCGGGCACGGTGGCTCATGCTTATAATACCAGCACTTTAGGAGACCGAGGTGAGAGAATTGTCTGAGCCCACAGGTTCAAGACCAGCCTGGGCAACTTGGTGAGGCTTCATCTCTACAATTAAAAAAAAAAAAAATTAGCCAGGCATGGTGGCGCATGCCTGTAGTTCCAGTTACTTGGAAGGCTGAGGCTGAAGAATCACCTGAGCTCATCAGGTCGAGGCTGCAGTGGCTGTGAGCATGCCACTGCACTCCAACCTGGGCAACAGGGTGAGAACTTCCACTCAAAAAAAAAAAAAAGAAAGAAAATAAAAATGTACTTTGATACCCACCTACTACATGTCTCTGTATGCACCTGCAACATGAACACACAAACACACACAGAATACCAAAAGCATCCACAGGTCAAGATTTTAAGCATCTGTAAATAAATTGTGGTACTTATTTTATTTTCCTCAATTCTATTCTGTATGGCTATATCTCAATTTTTGTTTCTTCCTAAGGCTTATTAGGTACCAGATATATTCCCCTTTGACCTGCTAGACACTGTTAAGTACTTCACTTCATGTAAGAAAATGACTCATTAATTAATTTAATATATATTTATTGATCACTAACTATGTGCCAGGCACTATTCTAAAGACTTCGGATGTATCATGGGATAAAAAGAACCAATTTTTGCCCTGGTGTAGTTTACATTCTTAGAGATGGGTATAGACAGTTCACACAATTTTAGGTGATGGCAGTAGTGTAAGTGCTTGTGGGACCAGTAAAGCAGGGTAAAAGGGAAAGAGGGATGAACGTTGGGGTCCAGGAACAGCCTCTCCAATAATGTGACATTTGAATAACAACCTGAAGGAAGTAATAAGCAATGGGAATATTTGGGGAAGGAGTGTTCTGGACAGAATAAACAAGTAGAATAAAGACCCTGAGGCAGGGGCATACCTGGCAGTGTGTAAGGCTGGTGTGACCAGAACAGTACAGGCAAAGCAGAGAATGGCAAGGGCTGAGGTGACAGGGTTGGGATGAAGTCAGTCCCTCAGGCCTGTGGGTCACTGTTGGGACTTTGGCTTTTGCTCTATGTGAGATGGACAGGCATTGGAGATGGTGTGCAGAGAAGTAGCATGTCCTGATTTACATCCTGCTTTCTGGCTTCTGTGTTAAAAACATTGCAGGATGAAAGGGTGGAAACAGGAAGACCACAGAATGGTGAACTAGCCCAGGTAAGCAGTAATGGAGGTGGGGAGAAGTGGTCACATTGTGGCTATATTTTGAACTGTTGGAACTGACAGCATTTGCTGATGGGTTAGATGTGGAGAATAAAAGGAAGGAGTCAGCTGTGACATTAAGATTTTTGGCAGCCGGGCTTGGTGGCTCAGCCTGTAATCCCGCGCCTTGGGAGGCTGAGGTGAGTGGATTGCCTGAGCCCGCGGGTTCGAGACCTGCCTGGGCAACTTGGCGAGACCTCATCTCTACAATAAATAAAAAATCAGCCGGGCATGGTAGCGCGCGCCTGTAGTTCCACCTACTTGGAAGGCTGAGGCAGAAGGATCACCGGAGCCCAGCAGGTCGAGGCTGCAGTGGCTGGGAGTGGCCACTGCACTCCAGTCTGGGTGACAGAGTGAGACTCCAACTCAAAAAAAAAAAGATTTTTGGCCTGAGTTACTGGAAGGCTGGAGTTGCTATTGACTGAGATGGTGGGAGAGAGTATAGGAAGAACAGGTCTGGGAGGTATCAGGAACTCAGTTTTAGACACATTAATTTTAAGATGCCTGTTAGTAAAGAGTTGGATATAAGACTCTGGGGCTAGAGTATAAATTTGGGAGTCATAGCAATTAGGTGGTTTTTAAAGCTGCAAAACTGAATAAAATAACCTAGGGAGTGAGTGTAGAAAGAGAAGAGATAGAGTCTGAGAACTGAACATTGAGGCATTCCATTGTTTAGCGTTCAAGGAGATGAGGTGGAACTAGGACTGAAAATTGAGAAAGCCCAGGGAGTTACAAGGACAATTGAGAGTGGATGCTGAAACGAAGTGAAGAAAGTGTTTCAAGGAGGACAGAATAATAAAGTTTTATCAGATGCTGCTGGGAAAGCAAGTTAAGGCCCCTGAGTTGATTTAGCAGCACTGAAGTCTTTGAGACCTTTGATGAACTATTTCAGTGGCATGGGGTGGGGGGAGGGCGGTGGGGGAGACAGCCTGATTTAGAGTACTTTCAAATAATAGGAGGAGAAGAAACAAAGATGAGTAGTATAGAAAACCTCAAAGTTTAACTGTAAAAAGGAGTAGAAAAACTGGGCCATAGTTGGTGAGGAATTGTGGGATCAAGTCAAGCTTCTAATTTTTATTTTCTAAGATGGGATAAATTAGTGTCTTGATGGGAATGATTCTAGTAGGGAGGAAAAATACAAGGACTCTGAAGAAGTGGAGAATTGTTGAAGTGATGTCCCTATGTAGGTGAAAGGATGTGCACAAATGGAAGAAGGTTGACCTTGATTTGGATGAACTGTCTACACTCTCTAGTAACTGAGTACATGGTTACAGAGGCAGGCAGATTGGTACATGAGGTGATAGAGCATGTATAAATTATCTTTTTTTTTTTTTTTTTTGAGTTGGAGTCCCACTCAATCGCCCAGACTGGTGTGCAGTGGCCGCTCCCGGCCACCGCAGCCTCGCCCTGCTGGGCTCCGGCAATCCTTCCACCTCAGCCTTCCGAGTAGCCAGAATTACAGGCGCGTGCTACCACGCCTGGCTAATTTTTTTGATTTATTGTAGAGATGAGGTTTCGCCTGCCCAGGCGGGTCTCGAACCCGCGGGCTCAGGCAATCCACTCACCTCAGCCTCCCAAGGCGCGGGATTACAGGCTGAGCCACTGAGCCCGGCTTAATTATATTCTTTATAGTATCTTTTGATTAACAGAGTTTTAAATTTTGATAAATTCTATTTTTTCAATATTTTCTTTTATGATGATTCTATTCTGTGTCTTGTCTAATAAACCTTAGCTAACCCCAGGTTATACAGATAATATTCTCTGGTAAGCTTTATAGTTTTTAGATTTTTTCCATTTAGGCCTATGATCTATATCCAATTAAGTTTTGTATATTACATGAAGTAATGAATGAGGCTATTTTTAAAAACTATATCTGGTTGTTTCTGTACCATTTGTTGGAAATATTTTATTTTTCCTATTTGATTGATTGGATTTCTTTATCAAAAATCAAATGACTTATTAAGTGGTCTATTTTTGAACTCTATTCTGTTACTTTGGTGTGTTTATCTGTATATTACCATGTTATTTTGCTTACTCTAACTTTATTTTTAAATTTTGAAGTCTAATAATTTGAGACCTCCAACTTTGCTCATCTTTTTTAGAATCACTTTGAATATTCTAGGCCCTTTGCATTCCCACATATTTTTTAGAATTAGCTTATCAACTTCTAAAAACAAAGCCTATTGGGTTTTATGAGTCAGAGTACATTGAATCTACAGACTAATGTGGGCCAAATTGACATCTTAATTACTACTCTCATCACTCTTCCTGTCCACAAATATAGTATATTTCTCCATTTATATTTTCTTCAATTTCTGTCAGCAGCATTTTATAGTTTTTGCTGAACAGATCTTGCACATCTTTTGTTAAATTTGTTTCTAGATATGTCATTTATTTACATTTCCCAATTGTGATTGCCAGTATGTAGAAATAAAATTGTTTTTATTGACTTTATATCCTGTGACCTTGCTAAATACATATAACAGCTCTAGGAGCTTTTGGTAGATTCCTTAGGATTTTCTGTGTACACACATCCTATCTATGAATAAAGACACTTGTCTTCTTTCCAATCTCTAAGCCTTTCACTTCCTTTTCTTACCTGACTACTGTTGGGGTCTACAGTACAATAGTGAAGAGAAGTGGTAAAAGTGGCCATCTTTGCTTTGTCTACAATCATAGAAAAAACATTAAATATTTCATCATCAAATATACTTTAAGTGTTTTTTAGACATCTTGTATCAAATTGAAGAAGTTTCATTTTATTACTGCTTATCATTAAAGTATGTTGAATTTTGTTATTTTTTTTCCTGCATTTATTCAAATGTTCTTGTGGGTTTTCTCGCCTTTTTTGTTGACGGTGATTTTACATTGATTTGAAAGTTAATCCAACCTTACATTCCTGGTATAAGCTTTACTTGAACATGATTTTTATCTTCTTAAAAAAATATTGCTAGATTCAGTTTGCCAACATTTTGTTAAAGATTATTATCTCTCTGTTAATCTATTCCTCCCTCCCTCCCTCCTTTCCTTCTTTCGTTTCTCTCCCTCCTTCCCTCCCTCCCTCCCCCCCCATTCTCTCTCTCTCTCTCTCTCTCTCTCTCTCTTTCTTTCTGGTTGGGGTCTCACTCTGTCACTCAAGCTGGAATGTGGGGCACAATCACCGCTCACTGCAGCCTTGACCTCCTGGGCTCAGGCAGTCTTTCTCCTGAGTATATACTCCTGAGTACTGTAGGCGTGAACAACTACACCTGGCTAATTTTTTTATTTTTTATTTTTTTGGTAAAGGATGAGTTCTTGTTATGTTGCCCAGGCTAGTCTTGAACTTCTGGGTTCAAGCAATTCTCCCATCCTAGCCTCTCAAAGTGATGGGATTATAGGTGTGAGCCACCATGCCCAACCTACTCTGTTTTCTTTTCCTATGACGTCTTTTTTTTTTTTTTTTTTTTTTTGGTGTCAGGGTTATACTGGTCACATACATTAATTGGAAAATGTTTTCTCCTAATTTTCAGAAAGATTTTGTGTACAGTTGGTGTTATTTCTTGCTTAAATGTTTGTAGGAATGTTTTTATTATGAATTCAGTTTCTTTAATAGAATTCATTTTGTATCAGCTTTGTTAATTGTATTTTTCAGTATAATTTCTCATTTTACCTAAGTTGTCAAATTTACTGGCTCAGTGTTGTTCATAATATCTTCTTACTATCTTTTTAATGTCTATAGAGTCTATAGTGATAGTTTCTCTTTCATTCTTGGTATTAATAATTTGTGTGTTCTCCCCCCCCAGTCTAGACAGAGGCCTAGTAAAGTTTTATTAATTTTTCAAAGAAACAAATTTACAAGTTTTAGTTTTGTTAATTTTCATTGGACTTTATCTGTTTTCTATTTCATTGATTTTTTTTTTTTTTATCTTCTCTTTAAAACTTTCTTCTACTGACTTTAGGTTTACTTTGCTCTTGTCTTCTAACTTTTTAAAGTATAATCTTAAGTTTTTTAAATTGTCCTTTTTTCTGACACAAGCATTTGAAGCTTTACATTTTCCTCTAAGCACTGCTTTAACTCCCTTCTCAAATAGTTTGTTTTTTAAATTTTCATTTAATTGGAAATATTTTCTCATTACCCTAATGATTTCTCTTTTGACCTGTGAGTTACTTAGAAGTGTGTTGTGTATTTTTTAAACATTGGAGAATTTTATAAGTATTTTAATTGATTTCTTATTTAATTTCATTGTTGTCAAAGAACATATTCTGTGTGATTTACATCTTTTATTTAGACTTATTTTATGGCTCACTATTTAGTCTGTCGTGATGATTGTATCACGTGCGTTTGATACAATCTTTAGCTGTTGGGCATAGCATTCTATAAATGTCAATTAGGTCAGACAGTTAAAGTACAGATGCTCTGTTGCGGGGTCAGCACTCTTTCTGTAATGACCCAGATGGTAAATATTTCAGGCTTGCTTTCCGTGTAGTCTCTGTTGCAGCTGCTCGGTTCAATCATGGTGGCACAGAAGCAGCCATAGACAATATGTACATGAGGGGTCATGGCCATGTTCCCAAGAAACTTCATTTACAGAATTAGACTGTGTAGCTTATAGTTTGTTGACCCCAAGATTTGCCTTGCACATTTGTTTCATCAATTTGTTTACTCAGTCATGGGAAGGGAGAATATGAGACTCTCCCAGCCGTTATTGTGGACTTATTAACTTCTCTTTAATTTTTCAGTTTTGCTTCCTGTATTTTGAAGTTCTGTTATATGCATATTTTGGAGTCTTATGTCTTCCTAATGAGTTGGCTCTTTAAAAAAATTTTTTTTATTATTTTTATTAAAAAAATTTTTTTTTCTTATAAAGATGTGGGGTACAATTCAGGGTTAGGTATACAAATGTTGATTATGCAGGTACCCTTGTTGATGAGGTGTGTCCCTCCCTCCCCTAGCAGTTGTCCTCAACTGCCAATCCCACCCCCCCTCCCCTGGCAGTTTCCCACTAGGGATTCCCAGTTTGCCAATCCCTTTCTTATAGTATTATAATAATTGTTCAAGGTCCGCTTATGAATAAAAACATATGGTACTCTGTTCTTTGTTTCTGTGATAGATCACTGAGTATAATCAACTCTAAATCCATCCAAGTTGCTGCGAAGTCCATATGTTTGTCCTTCTTTATGGCTGCATAATATTCCATTGTATATATGTACCACATTTTTTTAAATCCAGTCCAGCTTTGATGGGCAACATGGGCAAACATACATGTGCAGGTATCTTTTTTGTAGAATGATTTGAGTTCCTCTGGGTATATTCCCAATAGGGGAATTGCAGGGTCATATGGAAGGTCAATTTCTAGTTCTTTCAGAAATCGCCATACTGTCTTCCAAAGAGGTTGCACTAGTTTGCATTCCCACCAGCAGTGTAGAAGTGTTCCTTTTTCTCTGCATCCTCGCCAGCATCTGTTGTTGTTTGTTTTATTAATGATGGCCATTCTTACTGGGGTTAGGCGGTATCTCAGTGTAGTTTTGATTTACATTTCTCTGATGATGAGTGAGGCTGAGCACTTTTTCATGTGTCTGTTGGCTGCCCGTATATCTTCTTTTGAGAAGTGTCTATTCATGTCTTTTGCAGACTTTTTAATTGGGCTGTTTGTTTTTTTCCTTTCGGTGCATTTGAATTCCTTGTAGATCCTAGATGTTAGGCCTTTGTCAGATATATAGTTGTCAAATATTTTTTCCCATTCTGTGGGCTGCCTCCCTGCTCTCTTAATGGTTTCTTTTGCTTTGCAAAAACTCGTTAGTTTGTTGAGGTCCCACTTGTCTGTCTTATTTCTTAAGGTATGGACATTTAGGGTTCTGAATAGGAATTGGTTGCCAGTTCCAATTTCCATAAGGGTGTTTCCTGCGTTTTCCAAGATTCTCATAGTTTGAGATTTTATGTTTAGGTATTTGATCCATTTAGAGTTAATTGAGTTGGCTCTTTTATCGTTATGAAATGCCCTTTGTGTATCTGGTGATATTCTTTGTCCTGAAGTCTACTTTGTCTGACGATAATACAGCCATTCCAGCATTTTAATTATTGTTTGCATGGTGCATCTTTTTTCCATCTTTTTGCTTTCCCCTGTGTCTTTATATTTAAAATATGCCCCTTTATAGTTGGGATTTGTGTTACATCCAGTATAACAATCTCAGTGTCTTAATAGGAATCTTTAGTTCATATACATTTAATGTAATTATTAGTATGGTTGGATTTAGATTTTTGTTGTTGTTACATCTTGCTTTTATTCCTCCCTCTGTTTTTTCTTCCCTGCCCAGTTTTGGGGAGGTAGGATAACTTTGTTAACTGTTTTTTAGTATTCACTTTTAATTTCTCTGTTGATTCTTACTGTATCTCTACATATTTTTTGTGGTTGCTATAAGGATTGCAATGTACATTCTAACTTTTCACAATCTACTTAGAGTTAACATTGTGCCACTGCACATAAAAATGTGAGAAACTAGTAAGCATATGCATAGTTCAATTTACTCCAGTTCTTGACACTATATCCATCACAAACATTAAACCTATAAATGGTTCAAGCCACTAACAGATTGTTATAATTTTTGTTTTAAATAGCCCTCAGTATTTTTTAAAATTAAGACAAACAGAAAAGACAATTTTTATACATATTTTTCATTTTCAGTGTTCTTCATTTCTTTCTGAAGACCCTGTTTTCTATCTGGCATTATTTCCTGTAAAATTTTTCAGCATTTCTTGTTTGTTTGTTTTATCTTAAATTTGTCTTTATTTTACCTTCATTCTTTAAATATATTTTTGCTGGATATGGAACTTGAGGTTGACATTTTTCAGTGCTTTAAATAAAGTGTTCCATTGTTCTCTGGCTTCTATTGTTTCTGAAAAGAAGTTAGTCATTCTTTGTACTGTTCTCTTATATGTAATGTATTTTTTTCCTTGAGAAGTTGTGCTTGGATGTGTTTGTATGTGTCATGCTTAAGATTTTTTGAGTCTCTTGAACTTGTAAATGCATGACTTTAAGTACATTTGGTAAATGGCCATTATTTTCCCACAGGTTCCTGATACTTTTAGTTTTCAATTTTCTTTTTATTCTCTGTAATTCAGATTATTTCTATTTATCTAGCTTTATATTCATGAATGATTTACTCTGTCCTTTCCAGTCTGCTACTAAACCTAGTCTGTGAATTTTAAATTCTGCCTATTGATGCTTTTTCTGGTGCAGACTATTTATTGTTTCTTTCTATAGTACCTTTTTCTTCTGAGGGTTCCTAACTTCTCATTGATAATGAGTATAGTTTCCTTCTCATCCTTGAAGATATTTTTAATATCTGCCTAAAATACTTATCTCTATTTCAGAAATTAGCATCTCAGAGTCAACCCATTTTGTAACGCAAGCATACAAGTGACTTGCCCAAAGTCGCAGTTAGTAGCTGGAGGTAATGAGAAGAGGGTCTCTAACCTTGTCTTCTGAGTCCAGATTCCCCATGTTTTTCTCTGCACTGCATTGTCTCTCCACACTTTCTGTCATGGCAGTTCCTAGGGAAATTTACTATTTCTAAGAAGTCGGGTAGATAAGTAAATGGATTCTTTCTCTTTCTTTTCTTTTCCTTTCCTTTCCCTTCCCTTCCTTTCCCTGCCCTGCCCTTCCCCTCCTCTTCCTTCCTTCCTTCCTTTCTTCCTTTCTTGTGTCAGAGTCTCATTTTGTTGCCAGCTGAAGTACAGTGGCACAATCGTGGCTCACTGTAATCCTGGTCTCAGGCAATCCTTCTGCCTCAGCCTCCCAAGTAAGCTGGGACTACAGGTGCACACCACCCTGGCTAATTTTTTCATTTTTTGTAGAGACAAGGCCTCCCTATGTTGCCCCAATCTGGTCTCCAACTCCTGGCCTCAAGCAATCCTCCTGCCTCAGCCTTCCAAGGTACTGGAATTACAGAGGTGAACCACTGTGCCCGCCCTTGTGGATTTTCTGGCCAGGTTATGATTGCTATAATGTAGAGAAGATAAATATATGATTAAATCAGGGAGCTTTTTCCTATACTCCTAAATTCTCAAATGTCTCCCTGTTACAAGTTACCCTTTGCTTAGAGCATGAGTGTGTGTGATGGTGGTTGGGCTGGGTGGAGTGGTGGTACTGCCGATGCTGACAAACCAAGTGCAAGTGTCCTTATGGGGCATGACTGTAGCACCCCAGTCATCCCAGGGAGCAGGGATAGTGTGGAGGAAGCAAATTGGTTTATCTTTCACCTTCACATACCCTTGGCAAGGAGCAAATCAGGCTTATCTCAGGGCTGGCTTTACTCACCTTTTTACTCTCCTTTTTACTCTCCTTTTCTCTCCTGATTTCAGGACACAGCCTTTACAACCTATTAGCTTTGACCAAACAATTTTTCACGATGGGGAAAAGTGTTTCCCTTTACAATGAATTTTAAGAGTCTTAAGAGGCAAATGACAAGATGGAGGTATGTGTTCTGGCATGGTAACATATAAAGAATAATGGTTAATCATAGTCAAGAGGCAGCTACAACAAGCTACTGAGATGAAGAAATATCATCCTCTTATAGTTGAGAATACTGAGACATAGAGATTAAGTGACTTGTCCAAGGCCACACAGTTAAAAGATGACAGAACTGAGACTCATATTCAGGAAGGCTGACCCCCAAGCCCACATCTCGCTGCCTTCATGATTGACAAATGGGGTCTTGCTTCTCTGACCTGGTGTCCCTACTTGGGAACATTCAGTCTCCCTAGTGATTACATGTGCCTCAGTCTCCCCTGCGCCTCCTGTAGACATTGATCATAGTTCATGCCCCTCCCTTCTTTCCTGCAGCCTCAGAGTCTTTCTCAGCTGAGTGTCCAGGAGGTCACTACCCATCAGTCACAGTTAGATGATTCTGTTTGCCACCCTGAAGCAGTCATGACCCTCATGTCTCTAATTCATCGTCTAGAGCTTACTTGCACTAGAATGGAATGAGTTAAGCAGGGGCAGACTACTGATAACCGATTCTGAGGAAATGACCAGGAAAACAACCAATTAAATGTGAGGAGACAGAGAAAAAATTAAAAAGGAGTCTGGGGAGGCAAACAGTCAGCTTCCTTTTGCCAGCTGTTTGCCTCCACTGAGCCTGTGGTCT
Source organism: Tarsius wallacei (assembly GCA_963574415.1). Taxonomy (NCBI): domain Eukaryota; kingdom Metazoa; phylum Chordata; class Mammalia; order Primates; family Tarsiidae; genus Tarsius; species Tarsius wallacei. Next base: position 28,742 of record CAUYQG010021693.1, read on the forward strand.
CCACAGCCATATACATAAACAACTCAGTGGAGATGGTGTCATGCAGTTCTGTAGCCTGGTTGCCTCTTCCTGGACTTCAGAAAGCTTTGTGTGGGTCTCCTCATGTTGGGTTGCAGCAAATCTCGCCATCCCTAATAGTGGAAGGCCTTTGGGTTCAGTCGACTTGTATATGGACCTGAGATATTGGACTTCTTGTCCTAGTGACAAAGCGTTGCCTTCTACAAGAGCAGAAGCCTTAGAGCTACAGGATACGTGTCCCGGGAAATGTAGGATGGTTTGTTTGTGACAAAATGTATTACCAAAGAGATGTGATAGCTTTAATTTTGCAAACCAAATTTTAGAATTACTTTAGTGAAACTATAAGATAGAAGGAAGGTGGGAACAGGATGATAGACGCAGATTGCAAGAGTCTATGTATGGTATTGCTGATGTTTCTTATCTGTGTGTTTGTCAGCCCCAGTGCTGTTTCAGTTTTTCTGATGCCATATAGTTTCCTAACCTGAAGGAGAAAGTAGTTCTCTAACTCTTCATTGAAAACATCTTTCTAACACTGCTTTGTGATCTTATTGCACAGGTTTTTAAGGAGGAGAAATACTTGCGAGAGGCCATGGAGTGCAGTGATGTGATTTGGCAGCGGGGTTTGCTACGAAAGGGCTATGGGATCTGCCACGGGACCGCGGGGAACGGCTACTCCTTCCTGTCCCTTTACCACCTCACACAGGATAAGAAGTACCTCTACCGAGCTTGCAAGGTGAGGATGTCTGTCTGGAACTGCTTCGAACATCCCAGAACAGTCACAGAATCCACAAGTACAACTCTTCTTCCTCCTTTTGGCCTGTTCTCCCAGCGCTGTGGTTTCTTCTGGCACAGCCTTGTCCCTGGCTGCTCTGGGCCACTGCGTCCTTGTCTATAAAATGTAGAACACAAACATAAACGGCTTCTGAAGAACACAGAGTCTAGAGTCATGCTCCCTGGTTAGAATTACCACCTGTGCTATTTATAAGCTGTATGACTTTATGTATGTTTCTTCTTTGAGCCTCTGTTTCCTCGTTTATAAAAATGAAAACAAATAATACCCCAAGGATGTTCCAAGAAGAATTAGTTGAGATAATGTGCAGATCATCAGTAATGTTCCTGCTGAAAGTCCCTCAGTGGTTTCTCATTACACTGAAGCCAAACCCACACTCCTTTTCCGAGGCGCAGAAGCCTGGCACCCTGGTTTCCCTGCCCTCTTCACCTCTTCGGGTCCTGTCTTCTAGCTCCCCTGTCCCTCTGGAAAATGGAGTTTGCCCACTTGTTCCCACTGGATCTGTTATTCACTGTTCCCTTCATCAGGAATGCTTTCCCCCTGAAATTTGCATGGCAACTCCTTGCAGTTCCAGTCTTAGCTTAACTGTGACATACTTAGGGCTTTTGAGAGCTCCCAGGGGAAGGATTACTCGGTTTTCCACTGTGTGTTTCTGCTTGTTTCTTGAATGTGTTACATCAGTAGAAATACAAGCTCCATGGTCTTATCTGTCTAAGTCACTGTTTGCACACTGGGAGCATTAGGATCTAGAACAGTGTATGGCACCAAGTAGAAATTTAATAAGCATGCACCGAGTGTGTGGACATGAACACACAGAGCAAGACTCAGTAAATGCTTGCTAGAAATTTAGTAAAGGGGAAACGAGGAAAGATGTTAAAAGAAGAAACTGCTTGTCCAAAGGCCTGGAGGTGTGAGTACCCAGGGGAGCTGTTCAACGTTCATTGCGGCTGGATCAGGAGGGGGTGGGGCAGCATGGAGCCAGTCAGAGTGGTGGGGAGCAGCTGAATTCTGAAGGCTCTGGTCAGCCTTGATAATAATTATGATAGTAGGTAGTTAAGTAACTGTGGGGAGTGTGAAAAGACTTTATGAGGCTGAGGTACACCTGTTTTTTTTAGATGAGGAGTTTTTCAGGTGGCCCAGGAAGGGCCAGGTAAAATACAGTCCTGATAAGAATTAGGGCCTAGGGAGGTGGAATGCAGTCCTGATAAAAATAGTTCCTGCAGAACTACAAAGACACAAACCTTCTCACCAAGTGAATATTCAATTCTTAAAAAGCAATGCCTCTTTTTATAGTTTGCAGAGTGGTGTCTAGACTATGGAGCACATGGTTGCCGCATTCCTGACAGACCCTATTCCCTCTTTGAAGGTAAGAGTGAGAGAAAATGCCAATGATATAAATGTTCAGGCTGCCATGGACTGGCATTATTACATATAACCTGTCTCGAGCCATAACTTCAAGACTATCACAGAACAGTGAAAAAATTAGTTTATTACTTAAAACTATATTGAATCTCTTTACCTATATTTTGCTCTCATGAATGTCTTCCAAGTATTTTCGGCTCTTTTGTGAAGTCCATATGTAGACTCAGTAAAGGAAGAAATAAATTTACGGTCTGCATTTCATCTGCAACACTGCATATATAATATTGATATAGTTACAGGAAGCTTGGATGGTCATTTAAATATACTTATTTAAATTGTATAGGGAAGTATGAATAATTTATACTAGCAATTATAAGTGTTAATAATTAGAAAACTAGCAAGAGCAAATATTGAAGAAAGTTCTGAAAAAAAGAGCAATAACAGACAATAATTGAGTCTGCTGCTGTTTACGGTTTTTTTCACATACACAATAACACTAACATTATATAACAAAGCACACAAATCTTTTTTTTTTTTTGAGTTGGTATCTCACCCTGTTGCCCCAGCTGGAGTACAGTAGCACAATCATAGCTCACCGCAGCCTTGATCCCCCTGGGCTCAGGTGATCCTCCCACTTCAGCCTCCCAAGTAGTTGGGACTACACGTGCATGTCACCATACCCGGCTCGTTTTTTTTATTTTTGTGGAGATGATGTCTTGCTATGTTGCCCAGGCTGGTCTCAAACTCCTGGGCTCATGTAGTCCTCCTGCCTTGGCCTCCTAAAGTTCTGGGATTATAGGCATGAGCCAGGACACCCAACCAAAACACTGTTAAGTGTGCTTCTCTGAGTCTTGACGAATATACAATTACTGCAGTGATTTAGGGTTGGGATTTTGACCAAGTAAATGTACGTTTGCTGAAGATAACATCCCTTGAATGTGAAGATGTAAGATGCAAATTTTTGTTTGGAATGAGACTACAAAAGCTGTGCAAGGGAGTTTTATGTGTTGAAAGATAATTAGCAGCATCTATAACTTTTTGGTAGCAATTATGTGATGTCATCTTAAAGCTTCGAGATACAAGATTAAAGCCCAGAAGACAGTTTTTAAAAAACAATATGGTGAAGAAAACTGATACTATTACCTTCTGGGTACTAACATAAAGATGTCTTTATTTTTCCCTTTATTTAAGTGAAGTCACCTTCAAAGTCCTCATATACCCTTACAGCCCCTGGTAGAGGAAATGACCATAAGTCACTCTGTTTCAACACCACTCTCATGCCCTCCCTAAAAGGATCCACATTTTATATTGCAGGCATGGCTGGCGCTATTCACTTTCTCTCTGACATCCTGGGACCAGAGACATCACGGTTTCCAGCATTCGAACTTGGCTCTTCAAAGAGGGATTAAAAGGTGCAAAAAGACAATTAAAAACTTGTTTGGACCAAAAGTCACCAGATTGACTAGTGCCCGACACAGAAACAAATGTGAATCCTGAAAGAGAACAGAAAAGCAGACACCTTCACAGGCCCCCTTTTGTTGCAAAGACCCTTGAATTAGAGCATGAGTGACCAAAACCATCCCATCAGCATTTTGTAATGGTGTCCTCTTACTGGTGTAAAATATGACTTCCTCACATCCAGATTATCTGTAGTGTTTGCATGTTTCCTGGTGTTTGTTGTCTCTAGTTGTAAGCTGTTCTAAACAGAAAGCAATTTTCTTCTCGTGAACTGAGAGCTGACCATGCATGAGTGTGTGATGGCTGCCCTTTTCTGTATATAAAGTATAAAGTGGGGTGCCTTCCATGTTGAAAAATGAGGAAACAGCCAGGTGATGTCTTATTTATATGTCAGAAAGATCATCTGGGACATATCCTAGTGATGACACGTTATCAACATTTTCCGTGGGCTCCTTTCAGATGAGTCCAAGGGAAGAACCCCCCCTTCCAAAAACTTAAAAGAAACAGCAGATCCAGGGGGTGTGCTAGAGTGGTCTGGGGAGCACACAATTGAATTCCAAGGACCTGTGTCCCTGAAATTAAACTTATTTCAAACTTTTAATAAGTTTTCACAGCTCCTCTCCGGGTTTTGTCCATTGCAGCTCTGTCAGGACTTCCCAGTCTCAGCAGAGGCTTCAGGCTTTGAGTGCAGAGTTCAGGAGGACCCTTGCAGTCCAGGGCAGCTGGTACCCTGGGAACAGACTCCTCATGCCAGGGCTGGAGTTCAGGGAAACCTTTGGATGGATGCATCATAGGTAGCAATGACTAAGCATTGACAGTTCTGGAACATTTACCCTGGTACATGCTATTTAAAAAGACTCCACCTCAATTTTCGCAGCATTATAAATTATTGTTGTAAGAACAGTAGATACAATTCCAGATGGGTGATTAACAGAAAGATCCTCTGTTGGTCCCGTGTCCCTGAAATTAAACTTATTTCAAACTTGGTAAGTTATCAAAGTAGAAATTTGAGATTAACGTGTTTAATATTTTTTTGTATATTCTTGGCTGATAAAATCAAAAGTACTAGCCCACATTTATCAATGTGAGAAATCAAGGAAATTATGGTATTATCTATCTTGACATTTTTTATTTTAAAACATGGGCAGTAATTTTGGTTCACACACTTTTAGTAAATCTGTCCTGTAGATTAAGTTTTTAGAAGAGTTTCTGTCATCATGGTACAAGGACCAAGGACGTCTCACCTTTTAAACTAAGGCATGTATCATAAAAGACAAGAGAGGGCTCTCTAATGGTCTAGTTCTTGTATACAGGGAATTGTCTAAACATTTGCCAGCCCTAGTTTCCACTTCTCTCATAAAAGAGAGAATGAAAGTGAAATAGGAATGATAGTTTGGAAGACATGTGCATCTCCTTCATACGTGCAGTTATTTATGGGGCTGGCACCCTAAACTTGTGACCTTCGGTTTCTAGATGATGCTGCAAGTCCCTTCACGGCTGACACTCTTGCTCCCAAGTCTTAATCGTTTCACGTTAATTGATGACTTCTGTTGTCTAAATCCTCACAAGTATATTTTAACCGACTTCCGGGGCCTGCTAATGGGCTCCTCAGGGCAGTCGGCAGTCCATTAGCCAAGGCAGGATGCTGTCATGAATGAGCTGAGGTAACTATGTTGCAGAAGACCTCACAGGGTATCCAGTCTTATCCAGACAACAGGGTTCCGTTCTCCCCACCCACCTCATCAAAAGTAATACATTACAGAACTCTGAATGAGAGCCTGCCTGTTTTATTTCTCAAGGAAGCCAGCCAGCGAGAGCTACATGGACACCCCTGGGGCTCTCAGAAGGGAGTGTCTGGCCTAGTGTTTCTGGCCTGATTCTGGCCAACTGTCTCCACCCCAGTAGCAGCAAGAGTGACTCTTCGTTATCTGGGTGTCTCCTGGGCGCATTCATTCACATGCATATTTGCAAAACACTTTAGTCTTTCTGTTTAACACACTGAGAGAAAGATAAAACACCTATGACTAGATAAATGGAAGAGATCAGATTTACAGATTTTTCTGAAGTCAGCTGGGTTGACACCTTCCTACTTATTCACTAGATATTAGAAGATGTGTAGTTGTGTGATGTCTGTATTAGCCCACTGCCTCATGTTTGTTACCTGCATTGCTGTGTGATGATAGTTCCAACTCTCAGTCCCTGATGGCAAAGGAAAAATGGCATGTGCTTCTTAGGGCAGAGGACTATAGAAGTCAGATTCCAGACAGATTTCAGAACATCTCACATTCAATTATTGGCTCTGTTTGTATTCACAACTGTGTTCTCCAAAATGTGTCTGAATTTTAAGAATATGTACATGCACAATACCATTTTAAAATCTGAAGGAAAAAAGTTGATGTCTGCAAAAAGTGTCTGGGGTTCTTTGGTTTTGTTAGTAAAAGACAGTTTTGTGGTGATGACCTGTGGGATCTTCATTTGTTTTCATTTCTTTGCAGTGGTGACTGTTCTGAAGATTGAATTCTTCGTTCTAGTTGACGGTTTCTATACATGCATTCTTTTTTTTTTTTTTATTTCAATAAGACCTTTGGAGATCTAGATAATAGCTGCATTTATTGAGCTTGCATTATGTGGCAGGCCCTTTATCTTCCCAGTGCTGAGAGGGAAAGTGTTATCTTTCTAACAAATGAGAAAGTGGCAGATTTGCCCAGGGTTATACAGCCAGTACGTGGGACAGCCAGGGTTCAGACCCAGGCAGTTCTTGCCCGTGGTCATGCTTCTCAGTTGCACATTCTGCCTCTTCCTCTCTTGCCTGGTACAGAAGGTAAGCCACTAAAGCCCAGGAGAGCCCTGGAACTTGGCCATAAGCTTGTGGCTAGGAAACAGAAATGTAGGAAGCAGGACCTGTGTGAGGCTCTTCTTCTGTCCTCTGTCCCAACATCTCTACCCCCCACTGCATTCTTGGTGGGGAGGGATTCTCTACCACTCGCTGGAATTGAAACCACCTTTAACATAAGGTTTTTCACATCTGCTGCTTTATTTGCTATATTTGCAAAAATGGTTGTCAAAAGTGTAGAATTCCTAAAACACTTTTTGCAAACTGTCTCCACTTCCTCCCAGACTCCATGCTGCAGCTTCTGGGAACCTGCCATTCATGAGCCTCACTGTCTAGCAAGAGGCTGAGTCTGGGGCAACCACTTCGGGTCCCCTCCCACTGGGAGCTTTTCTGTCCTCTCAATAAATTCTGCTTTCTCAATTTAAAAAAAAAGAGGCTGGGTATGTGACAGGGATGGGACTGTGGATGGTCTCCAGGAGGCTGTGAGCCCTCTGAATCGTGTGCAAAATTTTATGTGCATATGCATATTTATCTGGAGAGAGAGTGTTTAATTTTCATCAGAGCTTTAAAGTGATCTAGGACTGAAAAAGAGTGGAGTGTCAGGTGGTGGGGTCTACAATGTGTGTGGCAAGCCAGGCTTCAAAGCAGGGAGCAGGGAGTGCTGCGGGAGGAAGATATGGTGGGGGATCTAGGATCAGGAGGCACCGTGCATGTTTAGGAAGACCCCTCCCACCATGGAAGATGCACCTGCGGTCCCAACTCTTCTGTTTCAGGCTGTCTTGAGGAGAGCCAGGTGTCTAGTCCAGCTTCACTCGTCCCCTGGTCTACTAGCGTCTTCTCCACCTTCTGGTACATAGCTGCTGTGTGGGAGGTGGAGGTCCAGCTCCCTCTGGGAACTGGCTGGTGGACTTTCAGGACACTGTACTCCATCCTCTTCCTCTCCCGAGCAGAACAAGGTTAGGCTCTTATATGGTCCAGTGTTACCAAGACTTCTCCCCTGGGGTTAGATCACTGAAGCACCCTTGACCTCAAGTGGCTGGGGCTACAATTAGTCCTGTCTGCCTCACAATTTCTCCAACTTGGAGATGGGCAGCTGGGATCTCTCATTCAGCAAATGTCTGCTGAGCACCTATAGAGTGCCAGGCATTGTGGTAAGTGCTGAGAATGATGTGAAGCAGAAAAGCCACCATAGATCTGTCCTTGTGCAGTGCACAGTCTGGCCCGATGGAGCTGCTGGAAGCCTCGAGCTCAGGCTCAGAGGCAGTCCTTGCTCAGCAGGACCTCAGCGCCTCTGTCATCAGGTACAGCAGCCTGCTTCTAAGTAAATGGTATATGCGTTGTCCAGGTAATGGCAAGAGAAGGGCTGAAGGTAAGTGGTGGTCAGCCCAGCCTTGCAAGGTGGCACCCTCTGGGGATGAGGGCAGAGTGGTCCCTATCCTCTGGAGATATATAGTCCACAGAGAAGGTAAATAAATATGTGTTTACATTTTACAGCCAAGCCAGGGTGGTGGAGGTTAAGAGCAGAGGCTCTGGAGCCTGGGAACTGTGTTCCCCTCTGAACTCAATCACTTATCATGGGAACTTGGACAAGCAATTTCCTAAGCCTTGGATTCTTTTCTGTAAAGTCAGGATAGTAGTGATACCTTACTTGGTTGATGTGAAGATTCAATGAAATGACAAATGGAAAGAGCATCCAGCACGGTGAGTGTCTATAATGGGAGAGATGATGGCGGCCGTGTGTTGCTTCATGGGAGGAAGCAGGCTCACTTGAGCCAGCTGTGTGTGTGTGTGTGCATATGCGTTTGTGTGTTGCTAATTGCCCCAGGGTCTTTCAAAGGGGAAAGATACTGCATGAGCAAGGATGTCCCAAGCCACAATTTCAGGATGACTCAAAGTCTCAGTCTTCAGACTGACCGGGTTCTCAGCCTGACAGAGGTGATAGGGACATCACCAAGCATTATATGCTCAGCTGCCGAAAATCAGATGTGAGCCTATAATAAGAGGGAAGTGACCCACACACATTTTCCTGACAAACGAGAGGCACCTGCTCCCAGAGGCCCCTGAGGCCTCCCCTGCAGACACTGTCTGGCATGAAGAGATAGGGTCTCAGGCCTCTTCGGCGCCCAGCTCCATCCTTGCAACTGAGGCAAAAGCTTTGAGTTCTTGCATGCCAGGATACTTATTCTGCTCTGACACTTAAACCATAGTTTACCTGCTAATAGAATTCTTGACTGGAGATCACTTTCCTACTGATATTTCAAGGCATTGTTCTATTGTCCTTGATCTTCCATTGTTGCCTGTGGGAATTTCATGGCCATTATGACTTTTTTTTTTTTGGTATGTGATCTTGTGTTTTATATGAGTGCTTTGCAAGTTGTATAATTTTTTTTTTAACCTTTCATGATAATGGGCCTAGTCCTGAACTCCTAGTGATCCCTTCCAATCTGTAAACTCAGGTCTTCCAGTTCTAGGGGTTTTTCTTGGATTTTTTTTTTTTTTTGAGTTGGAGTCTCGCTCTGTCACCCAGGTTGGAGTGCAGTGGCATGCTCATGGCCACCACAGCCTCGATATGCTGGGCTCAGGCGATCCTCCCACCTCAGCCTTCCAAGTAGCTGGAACTACAGGCATGTGCCACCACACCGGGCAAATTTTTTTTGATTTATTGTAGAGATGTGGTCTGCCAAGTTGCCCAGGCTGGTCTTTAACAAAACCCTGGTCTCAGGTAATCCTCTCACCTCTGCTTCCCAAAGTGCTGGGATTACAGGCGTGAGCCACTGAGCCCGGCTTGGATTTTTTTTTTTTTTTAATGGATCCTTTCTTGATGTCCTTGTCTCTTTTTCTTGAACACCTATTATTTGGATTTTAAACATCCAGCTATAGTATCTGATTTTTTTCTTCCATTTTATACTCTTTGTCTTTTTGCTTTACTTTTTGAGAATTTCAACTTTATCTTCAGTCTTACTATTGAGTGTTTCCTTTCTTTTTTCTTTTCTGGAATTTTTTTGTTGTTGTTCTCCACATATCTTTTATGTAATATCCTGTTCATATTTCTTGATTTTGATGTCTCATCTCTCTCAGGATGTTAATTTCTTTACCTGATATCATTAAGTGCTTACTCAACACCAGACACTATTCTAGGTGCTTGAAACTCATCCACGAACAAAACAGGCAAGGGTCCTCACCTAACGAGTGTGCAGTCCCACAGTGGGAGGCAAGCAGCACATACATACACACAAGCAATATTCTCGAATGTCGTGAGGTGAAAAATGCTATGGAAAAAGACAAAGCAGAATCAAGGAGACTGACAGTGGCGAAAAGGGCACAGATCTCTACTTCTTACAAAATTATCAACTCTACTTTCTCTTTTATTGAGATGTGGGGTGTACGTGTGCAGGTTTGTTATGTAGGTATACTGTGTGATGGTGAGGTGTGGGCTTCTATTGAGCCCATCACTGAGGTGGTGATCATGGCACCCAACAGCTGGATTTTCAGCCCTTATCGCCCTCCCTCCCTACCCCCTTAGGAGTCTCTAGTGTCTGTCATTCCCCTGTGTGCCTGCATTTAACTCTCACAAGTGCAGTGTTCAGTTTTCTGCATCTATGATAATTCACTTAGGCTTATGGTCTCCAGCTGTATGTTGCTGCGAAGAATGTGACTTTGTTCTTTTGTGTGGCTGTGCAGTACTCCATGGCATGTATGTGCCACACCTTCTGTATCCAGTCCACTGTTGATGGGCACTTAGGTTGGTTCCCTGTTTTTGCTATTGTCGGTAGTGCTGCAATAAGCATGCATGTGCAGGTGTCTCTTTGGCCAAATGATTTATATTCCTATAGATATATACCCAGTAGCGAGATGGCTGGGTTGAATGGTAAGTCTAGTTTTAGTTCCTCGAGAAATCTCCAAGCTGCTTTCCACAAGGGCTGAACTAGCTTACATTCCCACCAACAGTGTATATGTTCCCTTTTCTCCTCACCCTCGCCAACACCTGTTGTTTTTTGACTTTTTAATAACAACTAGTCTTGCTGGTGTGAGATGGTGTCTCATTGAGATCACTGTTTCAAACAAGATGATGAGAGCGAGACATTTGAGTCAAGACTTCAAGAAAGTAAAGAGGTTGACCAGGCGAATATCTGTGGAAAGAGCATCCCAAGAGGGAGGCATGCCAGTGCTGAGGCCCCGGTGGGAACATGAGCCTCACATGCAAGGGGAAATACAGAGAGTTCTGTGGGTTGCAGTGGAGTGGATGAAGAGGAGTGTGGAGAAGCCAAAGGAAGACCATTCTTGGGAAAAAGCATGGGGGCCATCCTTAGGAGTTCGGCACTTACTCCGGGTAAAACAAAAAGTGGTTTGAGTTTTGAGAAGGAAATTAACTGGTTTCTGTTTTAAAGGGTTGACTCTGGGAGCATGTGTAGGAGCAGGGAAGCTCGAAGGCTGGACCAGGAGAGGAGTGGCAGAGGAGGTGGTAAGCGGTGGGAAGTTTGTCTCTGGGTGACTCCTGAGCTGAAGCCAATCAGATGTTCCCACGGTTAGGTGCCAAGCAAGAGAGCTGATAGAGATGGCTGCAGCAGAGTGTCTGGCCTGGCAGCTAGAAGGGATGCCAGTCCCTGGAAGCCAAGTACACATGTGTGGGGAAGGGCGGGGTTCAGATGCTTCTGCTGAGCAAGGTGAAGGACTGACCGTGCGCATCAGCAGCGTGGAGGTCACCAAGGAACTCATCAGCAATACAGACAACACTTTAGAGGAGTTTGGCAGCAAAAGGGAAGAAGGAATCAGCCATGGCTGGTGAGAGAAACAGGACCAAGAAAAGACTTGGTTAAGTTCAGAAAAATGACATCACGTTTGTAAATTGATGGGAGTGATAAATGGGCAGTAACAGAACAGGCATGATGTAGGACAGACAGGGAGTGGATTCTTCACCTAGGCTAGGGCTTCAGACAGTCGCAGCAACTCACTCTGGTAACAGATGCGGGGGCGGGGAGGGGGTTGTGGTGGGCAGCAGGGAGCAGTGGGAGCTGCTTCAATCCTCTGTGAAGTGGGAGCAAGACAAGCAGCACCTGCTGAATGAGAAGCAGGCGGAGGAGGTGTTGGGGTGGAGGAAGAGGGGGACGTGTGGGAGGGCCCAGGACAAGGGGAGAGTCAAGCGGCAGTGCTCCAACTGCAGCGCTCCAACTGCAGCCTGCTTCTGAGAGCCCTGGGAAGGCCTGTTAACACACGCACTGGGCAGGCAAGCATCTGACATCGTGGGTTTGACAGGGCCCGAGGAGCTGCACATTTTTTTTTTGAACTGGAGTCTCCTGCTGTTGCCCAGGCTCAAGTGCAGTGGCACGATCATGGCTCACTGCAGCCTCGACCTCCTGGGCTCAGGCTCCTGCCTCAGCCTCCCCAGTAGCTGGGAGTACAGGTGTGCACCACCAGGCCAGGCTAATTTTTATTTTTACTTTTGTAGAGACGAGGTCTCACTATGTTACCGAGGCTGGTCTTGAACTCCTGGGCTCAAACAGTCCTCCTGCCTTGGCCTCCGAAAGTGCTGGGATTGTAGGTGTGAGCCACCATGCCTGGCCAGAGAATCCGTATTTTTAACAAGTCCCAGGTGATACTAATGCTGTTGGTGGGGACCCCACATTTCATGAAGACACAGGTTTTCCTTCTGGTGTCTGGTCACTCCAGAACAGCTGGTCTGGAGGCAGGTTGCTTGGGAGCCTGGTGTGATGGCCTCAGGCACCCACCTGGTCGCAAGCTGGTGAGACCACCTGGCAGATTTGTGTGTTTCCTTCCAGCCATGTTCAGCTCAAGTTTCAGTTGATTTGAACGGCTATTTCCTGCTGGTTGGCTTTAGTTACCCTTCATGCTAGAGGGTGCACAGGACGACCTGCTGCAGAAGGCTCCAGAGTCATGCTGGGACTAATGCCCCCTGGAAGTTCTGCTGTGAGGGGTCATGTCCATGGGGTGTATCTTTAGTTGGGGAACCACGGGGTCTGTTCCTGGGACCTACCAGTCTTTGCTGAGCTGACCCCCAGTCCCCAGCCTGCAAGGTGGCCATAGGGAGAAGGGAATAGAGCTGGGAGTTCACCTCCAATTCAGGATGGCACTCCGACCCTCACTCTGACCCAAAGACTCCCTGTTTTACTCTTCAAGAAAAAGAGCCTCCAGTTTTAGGCTGGGCAGGGAGAGCACCTGGAGAGCTGACTGATGTCTAAACGACTTTGAGCCAACCTCCTCACGGCCAGAGGCACTCGGCTGTGGGGCCGGCAGTGGGCTTGGGCTCCCCTTTGCTCCTCTGTTCTCCCACCCACCCCCTCGCTCAGTTGTCAGTCACCCTTCGTTTGCTTTTTGGCTCCCCCAGCTGAGTGGCTGTCTCCTCCCTTCTCGGTCTGCGCTCTCTGGGCGAACATCTCTGGTAGGCCTTCCTGGTCTCTCTTGAGAAGGAGCCCAAGTCTGTGCTCAGCCGCAGGCTCTCTCCAGGAGCCCGAGCACGGACCCACAGTCCAGCTGCCCCACGGTGCCTGAAGGCTAGAGATTGGCCAGAAGTGTTTAGGCCCACGAAGGCTTTCCTCTCGTGGTTTTCTGGGGCTCTTCCTGAGCTGCCCGGAGCATGCATAGCCGTGGTAATCGTGGCACATTGGGCAGAATCTGAACATCCCTCTGCGCCTCCTCATGGCAGCCTTATCATCATGTGCTGAAACCATGTTCAGGGGCTCGCAAGGGGCAGGCACCATTTGCCACGCCAAACACCCCCATGGCCTGACATTTTTCACATCGAATGTCTTGCTAACATTAATTTTGTGATTTTTTCCTATATGGAAAGCCTATTTGTTTATTTTTGTCAAATGATAGACATCACAAATTAAGAACATTTGGTGTTTAAAAGACACCACAGTGTCTCAGTTGCCTTGCTGCCCTTCAGATAGCTCTGTGCTTCTCTTAGCAGTCTCTGAAAGAAAGGCCTGAGAGGCCACCAGAGCAGAAGGAGGTGGCGATTGGGAGGACCTGCGGTGCAAATATGAAGAACCAAAGGCCATCGCCCTTTCCCTGGCGGTACCTCCCCTGACCTGAAAAGCCGTAGGCCTCACAGACACACTATGCTGATACCTGGCATCCTTGATTCCACAGCCGGAAGTAAGACCGAAGTGCCCTGGGGAGACGAAGGCATGGTCTCTTGAGGAACTCAGTCAGCCATGCTGGTGGAGATGGGCAGGAATGGTCTCTGGGTCAGAGTCTCTGGGTTCTCAGAGGAGCTTCGTAACTTTCTGTGCTGCCTGAGAGGGTTAGTGAGAGGACTATAAAAGGGACTCCAAGTAACGCACATAGCATAGAGCAGATTTCAATAAATGCCACTTTTACTGTTAAAATTAGGGATTAAGTAACTGATATCAGACCATGTTATTGTATTTATTTTTTAATTATTTTTTATTTTTTTAGAAAGCAGGATTTATTGAAAGGACAGAGACACTCCTACAGTGGGAGGGGACCTGAGGGGGTTGCCCAATATCAGACCATTTTAAAGGAAAGGTAGTTTTGAGTAATGGAACTGGTTGCTTCTGTACCTGCCCCCATTAGAGAGCAGGGGGCAGCCCCCAGGCCCTGGTCAGTGAGCTTTTGTTGGGTCCTTCTGCTAGTGCAGCACACGTCCTCGCTTCTTCTGGGAACAGCAGCCCCTTCCTTTGGGGACTGCTCTTGCCTTTAGACAAGGCAGCTTCAGCACATGTACACCCAACACACGGCCAGCTCTTCTGGAGGGACGTGGTATTTAATCTACAATTAGCAATTTTGAGTCATCAGTAGTGTTCCCAATGGCCTACTCAACAGGGATTCTCCAACTCTTTATTCTTGGCTCTCATACATTTAATGAGTTTAATCACTTGAGTGCATTTCATTTCTAATGCATAACAATATCAACCATTATTGAGCTGGGCACTGAGCAAAGCCCTTGATAAGCATCGTTGCATTCAGCGATCCCATTCGATCCTATTAAAGCCTATGTGTAGGCTTCTCAACCAGTTTCTATATGTGAGGCAGCTCAGAGTTGGGAGAATTGCTCAAGGTCATGCATCTCGTGAGTTGTTTGGACAGAGGTTCAGTCAGACTGGAATTTACAAGCGCTATCCAGACATTTCACGGGCAAAAATAAAAAGGGAACTCATCTCCATTCTCACTGAAGGATAGCTGTGGTAGAGGAAGACAAGCATTAGAATAGACAGTTGGGTGGCATCATAGTCATAGTGTGTAGAACTCAGTGGACCGAGATGGCAAAGCAGCAGCCAAGATGTGTGCTCAGATCTCAGCATCGCGTCACGCATGTGAGCCTCATGTTCGTGTTTCATTACCTGCTCAAACAAGTGTGGTTCTCAGCATTTCGACACATGTGAAGAATGTAACTGATACAACTTCCCCAAGCGCTTAGTGAATCTAGGCAGTGATTATCAATGGCCTCTGGAGACAGGCAGACGTTGTGTACCTTATGGAAATACCCACCACCTCTGAAGCAGAGCTCCAAACAAAAGAAAAGAGCCTGAATCTGATCAAGCTTCTCTAACTACCAGTTTATCGAAAATATAGGGGCATAGGACAAAGAAATATTTTGAAAAATACCATACCATGCAGCACACAAATTTCAAAGTGAGGGTAAACCTGCAAGACACATAAGGCAGTTTCTTTTACAAAAAAAAAAAAAAAAATTCATGGTGTGGATCCTGATACAAATAATTTTTAAAAAATGTTTATTTTTTATTTGGATCCTGATACAAATAATTTTTAAAAAATGTAAACACATTTGGATCTTTAAGATATGAAGGAATTATTGCCGATTTTAATTAAGTTTGATATGCTGCATTCTGAAATATTTATGGATGAAATGTTGGAATTTGCTTCAAAATAATCCAGCGACGGGCCAGAAAGGTAAGATAGATGAAACAAGAGAGGCCATGAACTCATAACTGTCTGACATCTAGTAAAAAGTGCATAAGAGTTCATTCTTCTAATGTCTCTGCTTGTGTATTATTGATATGTCCTCTGACTAAGACCTCAGTGGGAGTGATATCATAGGAGCACAATGCCTTGGAAAAGACTGTGAAACCAGCGCTCAGACACACAGGACTGTGGATAGGAAGGAGGGGCTGAGCAGGGCAGAGGAGAGTCTTAGGAAGAGCTAGGGGAAAGGCAGGGGATGCCAAGGGGGTGCGGTGCTGGGGCAGAGCCCTGTGGGCTGAAAGAGCAGTCTTCCCAACCCACTAAGTTGATGACTCAGGAGACACTTCCAAGTCATCATCAAAATTCTAGATACAATAGATGAATTATAAAATAAAGAAGTTGAGTTCATTCATTCACTCCAAGCTATGACCTTCTAAGATCCTTGCCGTATTAGTCATCTATTTCTCTGTAACAAGTTACCCTAACATTTAGTGGGTCAAAATAACAAACATATCTCCATTTCCCTGTGATGGACGTTTAAGGGAAACTTAGCTGGACAAGTCTGGCTCAGGGTCCCTCATGAGTTGCAGTCTCAGTGTCAGCTGGAGCTAGAGGCCCGCTGCCAAGATGGCACACCCACTTGACCAGCAGTCAGCACAGCTGCATTCATGTCCCGGGGCTGCTGTAACACAGAAGCATCACCAGAGGTGGCTTGAAATAAATTTGTTCTTACGTTGTGGGGCTAGCAATGTGAAGTCGAGGTGTTTGCAGAGCCATGCTCTCTCTGAAGGCTGTCTCCTTTCTCAACTCCTGGTGCCGCCGGCGATCCCAAGTGTTCCTTTCCTTGTCCCTGCCTCTGCCTCCACAGGGCATTCTCCTGCGTGTTTGTGTCTCTTCCTTTTCTTGCAAGGACAGGAGTTATGTTGGAATGGGGCCCATCTTGCCCCACTGTGATTTTATCTTAACTAATAGATCTGAGATTACTTTGCTTCCAAATAAGACCACATTCTAATACTGCAGGAAGAACATGAATTTGGTGGGAGACACTGCCCAATCCCGTAAACTCTTCACAGGGATGCTTGGGTCTGTGTGCCATGGCAGCTGGACTCCCCAAGCAAGTGTCTAAGAGAGCCCAAGGCAGAAACTGCCATTCCCTTGATCAGAAGTCACACACTGTCACCTCTACCTTACTGCATGCAGTGGGGACGGGACTACACAAGGGCATGAGTTCAGGAGGCAGGGAGCATTGAGGGCCATCCTGGGGCCTGGAGCCTCACATCCCTCCACCCTAAAAATGCACTCAGCCCTTCCCCAGACCCTTTGCCCTCACCCATTGCCATATCAGCCTCTGCTAGGCTGCTGAGGCAAAATGCCCTTCAGCTTCTGAGAACCCTTTTTTTCTAGCGAACAGTTGTGTGAAGCATGACCCCAGAATTTTCTCTTAACAGGACTCTTAAAGGATTTCACAGTTACACCCTTGACTTTATGCTATATTTTCCTAACAAACAGCACCCTGGGTTTTATCTTTGCCTGGAAACCATTTCTTTCTTTTTTTTTTTTTTAATTTTTAATTTTGGTAGGAAACAATTTCTTAATTTGGCATTATTTGCCATCTGGTAAGTCTAAGAATTTTCAAACTAGCAATTCCTGACTCCTTTATGTTTAATAAACCTCTCTTTGGCTTTTCTTTCATACACATTTTACTATAAACAGCAAGAAGCCAGCCAGCATGTTTAAAATTCTGCCTGAAAGTCTTCTGGCAAGTCACTGGGTTTATTAGGTGTGTCTTCTTTCTCTCTTGGAAGAGGTATCATACATGCATGACAATAAAAGAGAGAAAAAAGATGTTTTGTCCTGTCTTAGCTTTCTCTCTCTCCCCTCTCTCACCCACATATACCCACGTAAAACACACACTTTATTGTCTGAAAGTAAGCTAGAGACACTGGTACCCCTTACTCCTACAAACACATATGCATCTTCTAAAAATAATAACCTGCCACATAATCATAATACCAATATTGCACCTGAAAAAAGGTAACAATGATTTTATTACATGATGTTGCATTCAAACCATATTCAGTGTTCCCCAATTGACCCAAGAGTGTCTTTTAAATCTGTGGTTTTTTTTCCAATCAGGATCCAATCAGGTACATGTGTTATGTTTCTTTCATCTCTGTCAACCTAGGGTGTTCCTGTTAACCTGGTTTTTGCTTTTAATGGCACTTTCTCAGAGCTCTAGGACTGTTGCCTTTTGGACACTCCCCCTTATGCATTCATCTGATTCTGTCCCTGTGGTGTCATTCTACTTGTTCTGCCACCCCTCACTTCTGTAACTGGAAGTTAGGTCTATGCTCAGAGCTGTGCCTTAAGAGAGAGCATGGCTCTGTAAACACCCTTTTTTATTTTTATTTTTTGAGAGTACTTCTGCATTGTTTTATTACCTTGGGATGAAGAAGTAACAACGTTAAATTTAAAAACTGAGTTCCTTAGTCTCACTGGCATCATTTCAGGTGTCCAATGGTCACATGGCTAGTGGCTACTGTATTAGATAGTGTAGGTCTAGAACATTTCTACCATTATAGAAAGTTCTGTTGGGTAACACTGTTCTAGAAGATACATTTTTGGCATGACCACTTCTTAGGAGACATTTAGTTCTTCATATCACATCACATGAGGAGAGCTGGGTGGGAGGTCCAGGATATCCAGAGGAACTACTGGAAACTGTGCACATGTGATTTGAAAGCATCATACTCCTCCCCGCTCTAGACACTGTTCTCTGGTCCTATGAGCCTACAGGGACTGTGATGGGAAAAATTTCTAGGGAAAAGAAAATAGAATTTTATTTTATTATTTTATTTATTTGAGTTAGAGTCTCACTCCGTTGCCCGGGCTAGAGTGCAGTGGGGAGTTTCATGACCACCCCAGCGTCAACCTGCTGGGCCCTGGCAATCCTTCCGCCTCAGCCTTCCAAGTAGCCAGAACTACAGATGCACGCTACCATGCCCAGGCTGGTCTCGAACCCACAGGCTCAGGCAATCTATTCACCTCGGCCTCCCAAAGTGCTGGGATGACAGGCTGAGCCACCAAGCCCGGCCGAAAACAGAATTTTAAAAAGAGCTGAAAGGGGACTTTGATGTTATTTTAGAAACAGTTGAGGAAACTGAGACCCAGAGAGGTATCAAGACTTGCCCAAGGTCCCTGATAGCTAGTTGGCAGAAGATGAACTTCAGCAAACATCTTATTCTGACCAGACTCATACATCAGAGTTGAAGTAGCTTGTAGCAACTAAGAGCAGTTAATACTGCTACTACTACTTCTAAAAGTCATAAAATACATTTATTGAGCATTTAATAATGCTAGGCACTGTATTTAGCCTTTAGAAAAATTGCTTCACAAAATTCTCACAACCATCCCATAAGGAAGGTTGGTAACAGAACTTCTGATTAACAGGAGTTTATTTTTAGGTGATAAGAAACCTAGAATTGGCTCTCTGGCTTGAAAGTTACACAATTTGAAAGCTGGCATCTCTGATTTTCTTGGCCTTTCTCTCTTGGTCACAGGACAGCTGCTGCAACTCCAGATATCACATCAAGGATCAAAGCAGGGTAAACAAGCATGTGGCAATGCCAGCAATTCTAGTCTCATTAGTGAGAAAAATGAAATCTTTCCTAGAGGCTCCACAGTAGAGTTCTATGTATGTTTCATTGGCTCATTGTAAGGGAGAGTGGGGAAATGAGTACAATATGTAGGTTTTCCAGCTGCTCTAAAAGAGACAGGCAAGGAATGGGGTAGGAATGAGGGTAGGATAAACAAGCAGCAGTGGAGCTGTTCCTATCCTTAAGGCTTAGGTGAGAAACCGTTGCTCGGAGGGACAGAATATCCCCCTGAGGTTACCCAGGTGGTGAGGTGAGCTGCTTTGACTCCGGAGGTCATGACAAGTTAGGTTTGTGCCCTGAAGAACAGTGATGAGGATTCTGAAGTTGCTTGGGACTGGAGCTGGTTCCAACACTTAAAGAACAGGTGAGACCAGTATGTCCCCAAAGACCAGTGGGGAGGCTGACCCCAGAGGGATGCTGCCACCTGAGTAATGCACTAAAGGCAACATACGAGCAGGGTGTGTTTGGGAAGTGGATGCCTTACCGAGCTTCTGTGGACTCCACTCTTCATATCTGTTTAATGCTATATGTCACATACATACATACTCAATGCAATATATATGCTATTATACACAGTGCTATATTTCATATACTTTTCACGACTACATATTTAATGCTGTGTTTCATCTTTACTCCCTAGCCGTCTCCTATCTGTGAGAGCTTAATCTTGCCAGCCTTGGTTTTGCAAACTGTGGACCCTCTCAAGAAGTGGGTTCCCACAGGTGACGAGGAACTCTTGTAATAAAAGAACAAAATGGGGTTTCTTTTTCTTGCTTCAATTAGCGATTATATATGGACTAAATCATTATAATAACAAATTATAATTCACTCAAAATCATTATTCACTATAATTCATTCAAACTCATTATAATCATTATAATGATTTTCTACATATAATTGCCAGTGATACACAGTGGTGGCAAAGGTTGGTGGAATGAATCTGTCCTTCTGGAGGCAATATGTGTCAAAACCCCTAAAATATGAACATCTGCTTTTGACAATTTAAATCTAATATTCTGAGGAAATAATTGTGGATATACATAAAAAACAGTGACAAACACATCACAGCGTTATTTGTAATAGAAAACAACTAGCAACAACTTAAAAAAGCCAACTGGAGAAAATGTATTACTGTCCTAATAAAACAAAACGAAACAAAACACAATGCGGTAAAACTTAAAGAAAAGCAGGATAATTATAAACACAAAACATGGGCACGATGGCGGGGCGTAACGAGACACAGATTCCCAGGGGCATGGGTTCTGCTCCTCGAGAGGCTCGGGCTCGATGTGTTGGTGCTACCATGCCCGGCCTGCCTCCTCAGCAGTCACGCCAGCACGCGGTGGGGCTCTGCAAGAAAGGCTGGTTTTTCGCTGGAGCCGCTGTCCTGGGAGCTGGCAGGAGATCTCAGCTCCACGCAGTCATCCAGGGCCCCAGGCTCTGCCCGCTTCCACGGGGGGTGGGGGGGGGGTGTCCTCGCCGGCCGCTGCGTCCTGGCTGCGCAAAGGGAAGGCGAGCCCAACCGCGGGGCCTGGCTGCGGTGCCGCATCCTTGCCCGGCTCAGCACAGCCCGGCTCGCAGCCAAGGGCGCTGCCCGGGGCGGGGCCGGGCGGGCCGAGGGAAGGGGAGCCGGCGCTCCCGGGCGTCTGGCCAGCACCTGCCCGCGCGTCTTGCGCATGGGTGGCTCCCGTTCTCCTCGATGCATAAAATATTTTATTGCTGAACACTAAACCAAAAAAGAACAACTTAGAAGTCTGATCAGACAAGGGACTGAATAACCTGGCGCAGCCATATGGTGAGAGACGCTACTTAACGGTAGCAGGGAAGAGGCAGGAGAACGTTCAACGCCATGAAAAACGCTGGAGAAAACCGGACTGGAAGAGATTCTTCTGTTGACCCCAGGCGTGCGCCCTCAGGGCGAGAGCGCAGGGAAGCGTCCCGGTAACCACGGCCGCAGGCGACTTTCACTCTCCATTTTCTTTGTGCTTTTCTGTAGTCTATGTTTTCCGCGATGAGCATGCATTGTTTTCGTCATTAGATAAGCAGTAGAGACATGGGTTTGGTTTTCATTTTTTGTGTGGGGTCTCACTGTCTCCCGGGCTGGAAGGCTCACCACGGCCTCGACCTCCTGGGCTCCACGAACTTCCCTCCTCCGCCTTCCGAGTAGCTGAGACAGCAAGCGCCACCACGCCCGGCTAGTTTTTTAAAAAGTTTTTGTAGAGACGAGGGCTCACTGTATAGTCCAGGCTGGTCTCGAACTCCTGGACTCCAGCAACCCCCCCGCCTCAGCCTCTCCAAGCGCTGGGATCACAGGGCGCTCCACGCGCCGGCCGGTGTTTATTTTAAGCACCTTGAAGTGCTTAGCAGGTCCCGCTCGCCAGCGCCTCGACAAGGCCCGCACCTGTGGTTGGCACCCTAGCCACGACCGTCCCGAGCCCCTGCGGACGCCCTGGCCAGCGCAGCCCCTGCTGCCTTCTGCAGCCCTTGCCCCGCAGTGGCGCTGGGATGGCGACGTGTCCCTGGGCCTAACCCGGCCTCTGCGCTTGCACGTCCTGGCAGGTCTCATTTAACCCTGACCACACCGCGCTGTGTGCCTCCTTAGCCCCACTTTCTAGATGTGAAAATGGAGGCACCAGGCGGTCCTGGGAACCGGGCCGTTGAGTGATGCACCTGGGGACTGGACCCTGCCTCCTGCTGGGCCGCACTGTGCTGCGTCTTGCCCTTGGCCTGTCTACTCCAGGACAAGGACAAGCCGATCAGGAACGTCTGTCCACCTGCCAGTTGTGGCCTCAGGGCCTTCTGAGCCCTTGTCCTGTCTCCTCAAAGTCAATGAGAAGCCTGTTGCCTGCACCCTAGTGGAGGGCACTGGGCATCTTGGGAGGTGGCGAGCAAGATGATCCCAAGGTAACCTGAGTTCTGTGTCTGTCAGGTGGCCAGGGCCAGAACACCACCTTTGGAGAAAAGGCCCTGCCTGCACCCAGGGCTCCCCCACCCCAGGACTTCCTAGGCACGAGGCACACCTTCAGGGCACTGGGCATGTCCCTACTGGAAGGCCAGACAACAGGCCCTGGCTTCAAGTGTCCCCAGGTGATACAGATGGGTGCCTAGGCAAGGTTTCGGCAGAGGGCGTTCTGGCCTCAGAGCCTGTGCTGGTGAGAGGAGCAGGCAGCAAATCCAGAGGAGACAGAGCCCTCCCACCACTACAGGCTGGGCCCTCTGCCTTTAATAGGTCCTATCGCCCTCCTAGGCGCCTCCTAGCACCCCCACAGCACTTCTCTACCTGCCTTGTAGGGCCCTGTCAGGGTCTCAAAGAGCTTTGAGTACAAACCTGTCCCACTGGAGGGGAGAAGCTTGCCCGAGTCACCCAGGGAGTTAGCAGGTCTTTGGAAATTAGGACTTGGATGAGATTATAGGGTTTTTGCAGTCTGTCTGTCTTACATCTCTATGTGCACCCAGAGTCAGACTGGGGAAGTTCCTCCTGACAATTACGACGATGAGGAAAAACAGGAGGGACCACTGCACTGACCCCTCTCCTACTTCTGTTTGCTGAGGACAACTCACTACTTCCAGAGACACCTGAGTTTCCCCTTGGGGAACTCGGTGAACCACAAAGGAGTGACAGTCTTGTGGCTGGGGTCACGTTTGGGGCTGCAGCCCTCAAGGCCGGTCCTAGCATCATCTCCCATGCCTGGGACGGTCGAACCTGGGAGCACTCTTGTGCCACTGGTACTGCAACCTTGTCCCTTGGGTGTTCCCAGCAGAACCTGCCGTCTCAGGACTGACCACACAGCACTTGGAGGTGGGAATGAAGAGCTGAGCTGACGTGGAGCACAGCAATCCTCGCCCAGCCTAGGAGCCAGGAAGTCATTCACCCTTTGCCTCCCAAGACTGTTGGCTTCTAATCTGTAGTCTGAGTGTTTGCTACACGAATCTGTATTGTCAGTGTTTCATTCAGAGAACTGTGTTGGTTCACTAAAAGTTGTGAACTGTATCACCACAGGGGCTTGAGCTCTCTCCTCAACCTTTTTATAATTAACTAGATTTTGACCTCACTGGATCTGTTATAACTAACCAGTCATAATATGAGAGCTGAGCATTTTCTTATGCATTCTAGACCTGCACTGTCCAATAAAGTCGTCACCAGCCCTGGGTGGACAATGACACTGAAATGTGGCTGCGCCAAGCGAATTTGTGCCAGTGAGAATAAAGTATGTGTGGGATTTTGAAGGTAATACTTTAAGAGAAATATTTCTTGTCAATATATTTTATATTGTTACATGTTACAATTATGATGTTTTCATATAGTGGACTGAATACTATTAAATTTCTCTTTTTTGTGTTTGTAACATAGCTAATGAAAATCTTAAATAATGGGGGAAGGCTAAGATGGCTGATTAGGGGCAGCTGGCCAGTGTCCCTCTCACCTAGAGGATCTGAAAAAGTGAACACTGACCCTTCAGAGTAAATATGAACTCTCCGGAGGACCATTTGGAGATCATACTAAAATTCATCAGAAAGACATCTGGGACCACGGGGAGTAAAGGACACCGAGCCCAGCCCCCTTCAGAATAGGCTCTGTTGGGAAACTGGAGGTGGACTTCCTAGAAGGGAGTTGGGGAGTGAATGGAAAGTTTCCATAACCCCCACCTCTGTAGCCCTAGGCACAGGAGAGACCATGCACCCCGCACCCCCTTTGCAGCTCCAGCAAAACCCAGGAAGCCTCCAGAATCTGGACAGGGGCACCATTCAGGTCCACATGGAGCCTGCGGGCTCGGCTCCTTGTGAAACCCAGGGCAGCCAGCACCACAGATGGAAGCCACAGGTCTCATTCTGCAGCTGTGGACAGCCCACGTGGGTGCTCCCCGTCCCTCTCCAGCCCTGACTAAGGCATTGCTCCCACCTCAGAGACCCCCTCACTGCACGCACACTGCCTCAAACTCGACTGGGAGCTGCAGTCATGACTCAACCCCAGCAGTAGGCCGCAGAAGGGGAGGATAGACCTCCCACAGCCCCTGCCATCGCTGCATTTGCCCTCCCATGCAGCACGGGGGCAACAAGGAGGCAGAGCATCTCTATGACTCCCAGCCAGCAGCTCCACAGTACAGAGGTGGGAAAGGCTGCCTGCCCCAGCCTGGACTCTTTGAAGGTGCTGAGCAGTGGGACTTCTCAGCTGCCACCAACAGGGCTGTCATGCCCCTGCTGCCCCACGGGCTGAGAAAGTAAGCACCTGGACTCGCACTCAGGCCTCACCCAGATGGGAAGAGACTGCCTCACCCACCTTATCACTGTTACTGTGCCCAGCTATAGGGCCTCCTCTACCTCCCACCAGTGCTGCTAATGTGGCCTTGCCCACAGCTGGTGGGGAAGGCCAGAGCTCCCATATAGCCAGGACGCCATGGTTCTCTACAAGGCAGGGACTCCTGACACAACACAGATGCCCTGCTTTGCCTGAACACCACTGCTGTGGATCAGCACTCCCCTGAGGTCACAGCATCAATAAGTAGCCTTTGCCCCCGCACCCCTCCCAAATGAAGCTACTGATGCATGCCTCTGCTCCTGCAGCCTGTGGGTCAGGGAGAGAATAGGTAATCAGGACTGCAAAAGAAGCCAACAGACCAGAAACGACACATACCACAGACACCTCTGTAGGGAAAAATAATACAATTAGAAAACAATACAAACCCTTGCTCCAATAATGGCAACATTAACAAATAAAATAATAATAAAATAAGTAAAACAGAAAGATAAGAGTCTTCCCCCATAGATGAGGAGGAATCAGAGCAAGAACACTGGCAATCCCAAAAGCCAAATTAATTTGACACCCACAAAGGATCCCACCAGTTCACAAGCAATGGATCCTAACCAGAATGATCTGTCCCTGATGACACAGAATTCAGATATGGTTAGCAAAAAGACTCAGTGAGATCCAAGAGAAAGTGAACATCCAAACCAAGCAGGCCACAAAAAATAAAAAATAAAAATACAGAAAGTGAAAGCTGACTTGGCCATTCTAAGAAAGAACCAAACTGAACTCTGGAAATGAAGATTTTGCTCCAGGAATTTCAACACACAATCACAGACCTTAATAGCAGACGTGACCAGGCAGAGAAAATAATTTCAGAGCCTGAAAATTGATCCTTTGAATTAACCCAGTTTGACAAAAAAATAAAGACAAAAGAAGTAGAAAAAATAAACAAAGTCTATAAGAGATCTGAGATTAGGTAAAGAGAACAAATCTACAGCTGATTGGCATTCCTGAGAGAGACAAGGAAGTGAAAACAATTTGGAACAAGCCTTTCTATATAGTATCCCAGAAAACTTTTCTCTTGGTTTTAGAAAGGCTGCCATGCAGATTTGAAAATTTCAGAGAACTCCTGTGAGGTACTATATGAGACAACCATCCCCAAAGCACATAATCATTAGACTTCCCAACATCAGCATGAAAGAAAAAAATCTTACAGGCATCTAGAGAGAAGGGACATGCCACTTACCAAGGGAGACCCATCAGAATTGCAGCAGACCTCTCAGTAAAAACCTTACAGGACAGAACTGATTAGGGGCCCATATTTAACATTTCTTTTTTTAAGAAAAGCAATGTCAGCTAGTAATTTCTTTCCCTACCAAACTAAGCTTCATAAAAATAATGATCCACCCTTCTGACGCCTTCAAGAAACCCATTTCACCTCAAATGACCCCCACGGGCTCAAGGTAAAGGGATGGAGAAAGATCTTTTATACAAATGGAAAACAAAAAAGAACAGACCACTATTCTTATATCAGATAAAACAAGTGTTAAACCAATAAAAGTTAAAAAGGACAATGAAAGGCAATACATAATGATCAAGGACTCAATTTATCAGTAAGAAACATCCATCTTGAATGTATATGCACCCAACATAGGAGTGCCTAGATTTACAAAGTCTGCTAATGAACCTAACGGAGGACATAGACAAGCATATAATAATAGCGGGGGACTTCAACATCCCAATAACAGCTTAAGGTCGTTGAGGCAGAGAACTAGCAAAGAAATCCAGGATTTAAATTTGACATTTGGCCAATTAGGTCTAATAGACATCTATATAACACTCTACCCCACAACCACAGAATATAGACTCTTGTCATCTACACACGAAACCTACTCTAAGACTGACCACACACTCAGTCATAAATCAAGCCTGAACAAATTCCAAAAATTTGAAATCATGCCAAGGATCTTCTCAGACCACAGCAAAATGAGAGTAAATTTCAACACCAACAGAACCCTCAAAAATACATGGAAATTAAACAAAATACTCCTGAACAACTTTTGAGTTAACATAGAAATCAAGAAAGAAATAAAAAGATTCCTAGAAACAAATGAAAATAAAGACAAAACATGCCAAAACCTCTGGAATGCCTTTAAAGCAGTGCTGAGAGGGAAGCTTATATAATTACATGTCACATCAAGAAAATAGACCTCAAGTAAACAGTCTAATATTGCACCCAAGGGAACTGGAAAAGCAAGAACAATAGAATCCCAAAGCTAGCAGAAGAAAAGAAATAACCAAAATCAGAGCAGAACTAAACAAAATTGAAACAAACAAACAAAATACAAAGGATCAATTAGTCAAAAAAACTGGTACTTTGAAGAGATAAATAAGATTGACAGAACCCTGACTAGATTGGCCAAAGTGAGTGGGGGAGAAATTGAATAAACACAAAAAGAAATGAAAAAAGGTGATGCTGCAACGGAACCTGAGAAATACAAAAGAATATCAGAAACTATTATAAGCATCTGTGCACATGAAAACTACAAAACCTAGAAGAAATGGACAAGTTTCTGTAAAACACAACCTCTTAAGATTCAAAAACAGGAAGAAATCGAAACCCTGAAGAGACTAACAACAAGCAAACAAATTAATTCAGTAACAAGAAATCTTCCTACTGAAAAAAGCCCTGGGTCAAGTGTTTTCTCAGCTGAATTCTAGCAGATGTATAAGGAAGGGCTTGAAAGTATATCAAGCAATCTAGAAGGAAGGACTCCTCCTTAATTCATTCTACAAAGCCAGTATCATTCAAAAATGGCAAAGACCCAATGAACAAAGAAAACTATAGGCTGGTTTCTCTAATGAACACAGATGCAAAAATCCTCAACAAAATACTAGCAAACTGCATCATTTATCATGGTCAAGTGGGCTTCATTCCTGAGATGCATAGCTGGTTCAACATGTGCAAATCAGTAAATGTAATCCATCACATAAACAACTGTAAGACCAAGAACCACATGATTATTTCAACAGACACAGAAAAAGCATTTGATAAAAACCAACATCTATTCTTGATTTAAAAACCTTCAACCATCTTGGCATCAAAAGACCAGCCCTCAAAATAATAAGAGCCATCTATGACAAACTTGCAGCCAAGATTATACTTTATAGGTAGAAGCTGGAAGCATTCACAAGAACTGGAACAAGACAGGCCGTCCGCTCCCACCACTCCTATTTGACATGGTACTGGAAGTCCTAGCCAGAGCAATCAGGTAAGATAAATACATTAGAGGTATCCAAATAGAAAAAGAAGTTAAATTATTTCTTTTCACAGATTATATAATTCTATACCTAGGGAACTCAAAAGATTCCACCAAAAAACTTCTAGCACTGATAAAGTCAGTAAAGTCTTGGAATACAAAAATCAATGCACAAAAATCAATTGCCTTTCTATACACCAACAACAAGCAGGCTGTGCACCAAATATAAAACCCAATTCTATTCACAATAGTAGCCAAAAAAACCCTCAAAATACATCTAATCCAAGAGGTGAAAGATCTTTACAATGAAGACTACAAAACACTGCTTAAGGAAATCAAAGATGATGACACAAACAACTGGAAAAACATTACATGCTCATGGATTGGAAGAACCAATATTGTTGAGATGTTCAAACTATCCAAAGCAATCTACACATTCAATGTAATCCTCATCACACTACCAGCAACATGTTTCACAGACCTAGAAAAGGTATTACTTAAAGTCATATGGAAGCAAAACAGAACCTAAATAGCAAGGCCAATACTCAGCAAAAAGGACAAAGTCGATGGCATCACATGCCCAGACTTCAAACTTTACTACAAGGCTACAGTAACCAAAACAGCATGATACTGGTATAAAAATAGACCAATGGAACAGAATAAAGAACCCAGAAATAAAACCACTGACCTACAACCAACTCATCTTTGAAAATGCCAACAAATAAAAATTGGGGAAAGGACACCCTATTTAACAAATGATGCTGAGAAAACTGACTACCCATATACAGAAGAATGAAGCTGCACCCCTATGTATCACTATATACAAAAATGAACTCAAAATGGGTCAAGGGCTTAAACTTAAGTCCTCAAGCTATAAAAATCTTAGAAGAAAACCCCTGGAACACTCTTCTACATATTGGCCTAGGCAATGAATTCATGTTCAAGTCCTCAAAAGCAAATGCATCCAAAACTAAAATTAACAGGGGTAACTTACCAAGCTAAAAAGCTTCTGCACAGAAAAATAAACCACCAAGGGAGTAAAGAGACAACCCCCAGAATGGGAGAAAATATTTGCAAACTATGCATCTGACGAAGGCTTAATATCCTGAATCTATAAGGAACCCCTCAAAAAATCAACAGAAAAACAACCAAATAACCCCATTAAAAAGTGGGCAAAGGACATGAACATATGAAAAAATGCTCAACATCACTATTAAATCAGAGAAACGCAAGTCAAAACTACAATGAGACACCATCTCACACCAGTCAGAATGGCTATTATTTAAAAGTCAAAAAGCAACAGGTGTTGGCAATGCTGTGGAGGAAAGGAAACACTTGTACATTGTTGGTGGGAATATAAGTTAGTTCAACTTCTGTGGAAAGCAATTTGAGGATTTTTTTGAAGAACTAAAAATAAAGCTAGCAAGCTTTATTTCAAGCCAGCAATTCCACTACTGGGAATACACCCAAAGGATCACAAATCATTCGTTCAAAATGACATGTGTGCTCATATGTTTATCACAGTGCTATTCACAATAGCAAAATCATGGAAACTAACCCGGTGCCCATCAATGGTGGACTGGATAAAGAAAATATGGTATTTATATAACATGGAATACTATGCAGGCCATTGGAAAGAAAAAAATCGTGTCATTTTTAGCAACATGGATGCAGCTGGAGGCCATCATTCTAGCAAATTATCACAAAAACAGAACACTGAATGTCACATATCTTCACTTATAAGTAGGCACAGGATGGGAACAACAGACATTGGAGACCACTATAAGGGGGAAGGAGGCAGAAGAAATAAGGGATGCAAAACCCCTCCGGGTACCATGCTCACCACTGGGTGTGCGGGGCTCACGAAGCCCAAACCTCGTCATTATGCAATGTACTTATGGAATGAATCTTCACATGTGCCCCCTGATTCTAACACAAAATTTAAATTTAAAAATTTTTACATAACACACTGGCTCATATTATATCTGTAAAGGGCAGTGCTGGTCTAGGACATATATCTAAAGTATTTCTCCTTGTAAACTTTAAGGCAAGACGTAAAACTACTTTCTTCCACAAAACACAAGGGATTGTTGTTTCTAAGGGTGGCATGTAAGCAATTCTCACACACGTTTGCTTGCTGTCAATCTTCTATGCCCGTACATGGGCACACTGAGTGTCAGGTCTGTGGCAAATGACATCAGGAATGCTTGTGATTTCTTGAGGTCCAGAGAGGAAGACCAAGGCAGCTGACTTCAGAATTCCTGTTACTGTTGAAAACAGACCAGGCCGTCTCAGTGGCTCAGCCTGTCATCCCAGCACCTTGGGAGGCTGAGGCAAGTAGATTGCCTGAGCCTGCGGGTTCCAGACCAGTCTGGGCAATTTGGCGAGACCAGGCAACCTGGCGAGACCTCGTCTCTACAATAAATAAACAAATATTAGCTGGGTGTGGTAGTGTGCACCTGTAGGTCCGTCCAGCTACTTGGAAGGCTGAGGCAGAAGGATCACCGGAGTCCAGCAGGTCAGCGCCGGGGTGGCCATGAGCGTGACACTGCACTCCAGTCTGGGTGATGGAGTGAGACTCCAACTCAAAAAGAAAAAGAAAACAGACCAAGTCTGTTTCTCCACCCTGTATTATACTCTTGAGACCTGCACAAGTAAATAAAACAAAGTCCTGACTTCACAGCTGGCATTAGGAGATCTCGAAGTGAGAAGATGGAACATGATCCAACACTAATTCCTTTTGCCTGCATCTTGGGGTGGAAAGAGTGATGTCCTGATAATCATCCTTGCACCCACCATACCATTTGTGGTGTGTGGACATTGTGCCCACTTCCACACTGGCACAGGCATGGAGCAGGATCCTTCCTGGACACTGCAGCACAGCCGATCTGAGACAGGAACATTACAATGGAAGTTATGGGGTGGGGCAGTGGGCAAGAAAAACACCCCAAGTACAGGCAGACCTGGAAGATATTGCCAGTTCAGTTCCAGACACCCATAAGAAAGACAATATCACAATAAAGTGAGTCACACATTTTTTTTTTGTTTTCCAGTGTGTATTAAAGTTATGTTTATGCTACACCATAGTCTATTAAGTGTGTGGTAGCATTCTATCTCAAAAACACAGTGTACATACCTTAGTTAAAAATGCTGGCCGGGCACAGTGGCTCAAATCCCAGCACTTTGGGAGGCTGAGGCGAGAGAACCTCGTCTCTCCAATGTATCAAAAAGTTAGCCAGGCATGGTAGCATGCATCTGTAGTTCCGGCTACTCGGAAGGCTGAGGCAGAAGGATCACCAGAGCCCAGGGGGTCGACGCTGGGGTGGCCGTGAGCGTGCCCCTGCACTCCAGCCTGGGCGACAGAGTGAGAC
This sequence comes from Tarsius wallacei, assembly GCA_963574415.1. Classification (NCBI taxonomy): domain Eukaryota; kingdom Metazoa; phylum Chordata; class Mammalia; order Primates; family Tarsiidae; genus Tarsius; species Tarsius wallacei. The sequence continues at coordinate 59,642 of CAUYQG010021693.1, forward strand.
TCTGACTCAAAAAAAAAAAAGGACTTTACTGCTAAAAATGCTAATGGTCATCTGAGCCTTCAGTGCATCATACTACTTTTGCTGGTGGATCTTGCCTCGGTGTCCAAGGCTGCTGACTGACCAGGATGATGGTTGCTGAAGGTAGAGGTGGCTATGGCAACGTCTTAAAAAAAAAGGAAGGCTGCAACGAAGTTTGCTGCGTCCATTAACACCAATCTTTCAGGAAAGATTTCTCTGTAGTTTCAAAATTGGAGTTAATCCTCTCAAATTCTGCCACAGCTTTATCCACTAAGTTTATGGGGCATTCTAGATCCTCTGTTGTCATTTCAACAATATTCACAGCATCCTCATCAGGAGTGGATTCTACCTCAAGAAACTGCTTTCTCTGCTGATCCATAAGAAGTAACTCCTCATTCAGACAAGTATTATTATGAGATTATAGCAAATCAGTCACAGCTTCAAGCTCCACTTTTAGTTTCTAGTTCCCTTGCTGTTTCCATCACATCTGCAGTTACTTCTTCCACGGAAGTCTTGAACCCCTCAGAGTCATCCATGAAGGTTGGAATCAAGTACTTCCGAACCCGTTAATGTTGATGTTTTGACCCCCTCCTATGAATAACAAGTGTTCTTAATGACATCTAGGATGGTGAATCCTTTCCAGAAGAGTTTACTTTGCTCATATGAGCAAAGTAAATCACTACCTATGGTACCTATGGCCTTACAAAATGTATGTGTTAAATAATACTTGTTGCAATGACTCCTAGGTCCATGGGCTGTAGAATGGATGTATGTTAGCAGGCATGAACTCAATAATCTCCTACATAACCATCAGAGTTCTTGGGTGACCAGATGCATTGTTGGTGAGCAATATTTTGAAAGGAAACCTTTTTGTTGAGAAATAAGTTTCAGCAGTGGGCTTAAAATATTTGGCAAGCCATGCTATAGTCAGGTGAGCTGTCATCCAGGCTTTGTTGTTCCATTTACAGAGTAGAGGCAGAGTAGATTTAGCATAATTCTTTTTTTTTTTTTTTTTTTTGAGTTGGAGTCTCACTGTCGCCCAGACTGGAGTGCAATGGCCGCTCCCAGCCACCGCAGCCTCGACCTGCTGGGCTCTGGCGATCCTTCCACCTCAGCCTTCCAAGTAGCTGGAACTACAGGCATGCGCTACCATGCCTGGCTAATTTTTTTGATTTATTGTAGAGATGAGGTCTCGAACCCATGGGCTCAGGCAATCCACCCACCTCAGCCTCCCAAAGGCACAGGATTACAGGCTGAGCCACCAAGCCTGGCTAGCATAATTCTTAAGGGCCTTAGGATTTTCAGAATGGTAAACAATCACTGTTTTCAACCTAAAGTCACCAACTACATTATCCCCTAATAAGAGACAGCCTGTCTTTTGAAGTTTTAAGCCAGGCATTGACTTTTCCCCTCTAGGTATGACAGTCCTAGATGGCATCTTATGCTACAAGGCTATTTCATCTACAATCAAACTCTGTTGTTTTGTGTAGACACCTTCAACAATTATCTTATCTAGATCTTCTGGATAACTTGCTTCCACACTGGCACTTTCTGCTGCACCTTGTGCTTCTATGCTGTGGAGACATCTTTCCTCAAATCACATGAACCAACCCTTCCTAGCGTCAGAGGTTTTTTTTTCCTGCAGGGTTTTTTTTAACTACTCTCAGTCTTCATAGACTTGACATATACAATATGTGCAATAAGACTGTTGTGCTTTTCTCATGTGTTCACTGGAATAGCACTTTCAATTTCTTTCATGAAACTTTCCCTTGCGTTCACAACTTGGCTAACTGGTTAAGAGTCCTAGCTTTCAGCCTATCTCAGCTTTTGACATGTTTTTCTGACTAAACTTAATCATTTCTAGCTTTTGATTTAAAGTCAGAGACATGCAATTCTCCCTTTCACTTGAACACTGAGAGACCTAGCCTAATTTCAACATTGTTGTGCATCAGGGAATACACAGAGAGGGCTGAGGAGAGGAAAAGAGATGAGGAAATGGGTGGTCAGTGGAGCCGTCAGAATACACATTTATCGATTAAGTACACCATCTTACATAGGCACAGTTGTTGTCACCCCGAAACAATTACAATAGTAACATCAGAGATCACCAATCATAGATTACCCTAACAGATATACTGATAATGAAAAAGTTTGAAATATTGTGAGAATTACCAAATGTGACAGAGAGACAGGACATGAACACAAAATGTTGGAAAAAAGTCACTAACTGCCTTGCTTGTCACAAACCTTCGATTTGTAAAAAATGCAATAAATATCTGCAGTAAAATGAAGTGCCTATAATATAAGTATACAAAATATAGTGGTAGCTTTTGAGATTTCTTGTGGTTACCTTATTTTCATTTGATTTTTTATCATAGAAATTGCTGATCATATAAAAAAGTAGAGAAAACAGTATAACAAATTCTCATTTACGCATCGCCCATATCCACTTTTTAAAAATTTTGTTAATTGATTCATAGTAATTGTGCATATTCATGTGGTACATGTGATGTTTTGATACAGCATACAATGTGTAAAAGTCAAAGCAGAATTTTTAGAATATCCATCACCTCAACATGTATAATTTCCTTGTGCCAAGGACATTTCTAATATCTTATAGCTATTATAAAAATACTATATATTTGTTAACTGTAGTCACCCTACTGTGCTGTTGAACAACAGAAATTATTCCTTCTATCTAACTGTATCTTTGTACCTGTAAACCAATCTCTCTTAATACTTTTTCCTTCCCAGACTCTGTTAAAGATCAATTTTCCCTCTACTTGCATGAGATCACGTTTTTGTTTTTGTTCTTAGCTACCATGCATGAATGAGAATGTCTTTCTGTGCCTGACTTATTTCACTTAACATAATGATCTCCAGTTCCATCTACGTTGCTGCAAATGACAGAATTTCATTTTTCAAATGGCTGAGTAGTATAGATGCTACATTTTCTTCATTCATCTGTTAACAGACACTTAGGCTGATTCCATATCCTAGCTATTGTGAATAGTGCTGCAATAAACATGTGGATGCAGGCCTCCTTTTGATATACTGATTTCCTACCTTTTGGATATATACCCAATAGTGGAATTGCTGGATCATATGGTAGTTCTATTTTTAGGGTTTTTTTTCTTTTGAGAACCCTCCATACTATATTCCATAATGGTTGTACTAATTTACATTCCCACAGGTATATGAGTTTCCTTTATCCATATCCTTGCCAGCATGCATTATTTTTTGTCTTTTTGATAATAACCATTCTAACTGGGGTAAGATTATATTTTACTGTGGTTTTAATTTGCATTTCCTTGATGATTAACAATGTCAAATATTTTTTTCATATACTTTTTGGCCATTGTCTGTCTTCTTTTGAGTAATGTCTTTTCACGTCCTTTGCCACTTTTAATGGGATTACTTGTTTTTTTGCTGTTGTTTGAGTTTCTTGTATATTCTGAATAGTCCCTTGTCAGATAAATAGTTTGCAAGTATTTTCTTCCATTCTATGGGTTGTCTCTTCACTCTGTTGACTGTTTTCATTGTTTGCAGAAGCTTTTTAGCTTAACATAGTCCTATTTGTCTAGTTTTGTTTTTGAAATCTGTCATATAAATGTTGCATAGACCAACGTTCTGAAGCATTTTCCCTATGGTTTATTCTAGTAGTTTTATAGTTATAGGTCTTACCTTTAAGACTTTATCCTTTTGAGTTAAATTTTTGTATATGATGATAGGTTCTAGTTTCATTTTTCTATACACAGATATTCAGTTTTCTTAACATTTATTGAACAAAATGTTCTTTCCCCAATGTATATTCTTGGTGTCTTTTGTGAAAATCAGTTGGCGGTATTTGCGGGCTTTCTGTTCCATTTGTATTTCTGTGGTATCACTTGCAATGTCTGCTTTTTAATTTTCAATGTTACTTATTTGGGTCTTTTTTCTTGGTTAGTTTAGTTAGCAGTTTATTGCTTTTGTGTCTCTTTTCAAAAAAGCGAATTATTCATTTCATCAATCCTTTGTATTTTTTTTAGTTTCCATTTTGTTTAGTTCTGCTCTGTTTATTATTTCTTTCCTTCTACTTATTTTGGGCTTGGTTTGTCCTTACTCTTCTAATTTCTTGAGGTGCATCATTGGGTTATTTCAACTTTCTTTTTTGACGTAGGCATTTATTAATATAACTTTCCTTCAGCACTGCTTTTTCTGTATTCCCCAGGTTTGGATATTTTGTGTTTCCATTTTCATTTGTTTCAGGAAGTTTTTATTTCCTTATCGATTTCTTCATTAACCCAATAGTTATTCAAGAACATGTTGTGTAAGTTCCTCTTGTGGCCCTGCTGCCGGGGGAAGGGGCATGGGCTTGTATCTGTGGCAGCAGCCCCAGACAGGTGGCTCAGGCTCTGGGAAACACGTGCTTCAGCTCCCTTTGTCTTGGTGGTAGTCTTTCCTGGGCACTTCCCCACCTCTTCCCTGGGGTGTAAAACACTGTATGGACTATAGTGCTGGGGATCTGGCTGTACTGCTGGGTCCGTCCAGTTCGTGATACTGCAGCTTCTGCATGGACATGGGGGAGATGTCAATTGGGCTCTGGGTGTGGAGACACGGGGGATGCTGGGTCCCAGGGAAAGATGTAGTCTGGTGGAGGCTGAACTGCTTTGGTCTAGGTGGTGTGTGGAAACCAGCACAAGCTTTCTCTCTGGAACAACGTCATTGTGAACTCCAGGCAACTCCCACAAGGGCTAAGGGTGTCCCCCATGGCTGGGGATTACAGAAGTCGGCAGTAGGAATGCGGACAACTGGAGATCTCTCACTTACCTTTTCCTGTACTGGGAGTTTCTTCTGGCTGAGTTGATGCTGGCTAGGCTGGGTGCTTTGCTTCCCTCTTCTTTCATGCCTCAGAGGTTACTCATCACTTCCCTGATGACTCTAGTGTTCTTTTAAATGCTCTATTTAATGTGTGATCATCTACTCACTGTTTTGACCCTTCTTTGTGGAGAAGAGTGCCGGGTGCCTCTAGTCAGCCATCCTGAAGTCCTTGTCTCTGAATGTACCAAATACTGTTTATAGTTTAGGGGAAAAAGATGATCGACTAAGTTTTCTCCGTCTAACTTTGGTTGGCTTAACGTCCTCTCCTGGGCAACCCACATCAGTCTTTCATGACAAGGAGCACAGTAAGGTACTATATGAAGTAGTGATGGTATATGTGAAACCCCTTGGCTTCCTTCTTTACATGATCATAGTCTGAAAGACAAAGATACATGGAGAATGTGTCCAAGAAAACCCCTTCCCTTCCACTCCTCTGGCTATACCACAGAGCTAGACTCCTCACAGCTGATCAAAGAGGTGAGTTCATTTCCTCTCCCACTGTGCTTTGATTTCTCTTGTTCAAGGAATTGTGGAATGAGAGAGAGAGCAGAGGATTTTAAACATCTGTCAATTATCCACTAGTTGTAAGCTTAGTATAAGCAATGGGTAGTATAATTTCCATTTTCTAGTTGAAGAAACTAAGACTTGAGATTAGAATGTTTGCCTGAAGACACACAACAACTAGCAGACTTGAGCAAGGTTGTTCTTCAAAGCCCATGGTCCTTCCATGATGCCAGCAACATATAGTTATGCCCACATGCCTTGTGCTCACACCTACTGTGCTCTCGTCCTTGACATTAAAAGAAAATTGAAGTTAACTGCTATGGACTGAATGTCTGTATCTCTTTCAAATTTGTATGTTGAAATCTAATCCCCAAGGTGGTAGTGTTTGAAGGTGAGGCCTTTGGGAAGTGATCAGGTCATAAGGGGAGAGGCTTCATGAGTAGAATTAGTGGTCTCAGAGAGACCCCCTCACCCCTTCTGCCAAGTAAGGTTATAGCAAGAAGATAGCCATCTGTGAACCAGATGCTCACCAGACCCTGAATCTAATAGTGCCTTGATGTTGAACTTCCCAGCCTCCAGAACTTTAAGAAATACATTTCTATTGTTCATAAGCCACCCAATCTATGGCATTTTGTTAGAGCAGCCTGAATAGATAAAGACAAGAATTCAAACTACTAAGGATCATTTTAGCTGATAAATGATTGGGCAACTGGGTAGAAAGGGTGGTGCAGTACAAATCAGGAGGAAACTTTAGGGCCAAAATGGAGGGTCTGCTCTCCCTTCCTACTAAGTGACAAAAGAGGGGTGGAAGATTCCTGCCTTACGATGAAGCATATTAAATAGGATACTGACCCACCATGGAAAAGGACTCAGAGGCACAATGCAGACAGAGGCACATGTACTAAGAGGGAGGTTGTGTTTCTTTCCTATGGTTCGACAGAAATCGTCCAAGGTGGGATTGGAATCGTGGTGATGGAAACTGGGTCAGTATCTCTCCCGGGTCCCTGAGTTTCCACTTTGCATGGAATTTATGTCCATGAGTCGAAATCCAGGAGCTATGGGAAAACCATGGGAGCCTTAGATGATAAATGTTTTCATTGATACATTAGAAAATGTCTGAACCACTTTTTTTTTTTTTGAGTTGGTGTCTCACTCCGTTGCCCAGGCTGGAGTACAATGGCATGCTCATGGATGCCCTGCTGGGCTCTGGCGATCCTTCCGCCTCAGCCTTCCAAGTAGCTGGAAGTACAGATGCACGATACCACATCCGGCTAATTTTTTTGATTTGTTGTAGAGACAAGGTCTCGCCAAGTTGCTCGGGCTGGTCTCGAACCCACGGGCTCAGGCCTCCCAAAGTGCTAGGATGACAGGCTTAGCCACTGAGCCCGGCCTGAACCACTTCTTAAAATTAGGTAATGATGCCGACAGCCCACATCACCCTTGCCAGGCAGAGCATCCCCTTCGTGTGAAAGCAAGCTTCAGGTCATTAGTCCCTGCGGCCGGCTGCTCTCCACACATGGGTACGGGCGGGGGAGTCAGGTTGGAGGCCTCTGCCATGGCTGTTCTCCAGAAGAGCTGAGCGTTGATCCACTGACATCCACTCACAGCCCTCCATGCTATCCGCACTGGCTGACCTCAGCACGCGAGGAACGACTTCCTCAGCCACCTCTGTGCACAGGTTCCGCATCCATCTTCTCAGGTCTGTTTCTCTGCTGGCCGATCCTGTCTTCCATTTCAGAAGTTGCTCAACACTTTTGTTCTTGCACTTATTTTTGCCTTGACAGATGCTATAGATTTTTAAAGTTCAGTGAAATCTGGGAAGGATAGGTAAAACTCAGTTTGCCCTCTCAGAGCTTGGCCTCTGGCTTGTAAGTGACCCTCGCTGGGGGAAGTTGGCCCAGTGGCTGTGCCGTTGAGCAAGTTGCTTCATCTCTTCAGGCTCACTTCTCATCTGCACAGGGGCTTGGATGAGATTAGTGTCTCTCAAGCCTGTCCTTGTAACAGACCCCTTCTTACTAAGTAAGACCGAGGGCAGTACTGCAATACATAAAACAAACTAAAGTGGTACTTTCTTTTTCAGAATATGAAGTGCTGAAGGGGAACTAAAATATTTTGAAATAAAAGGCCACGGGGGAAAGAGTGCAATAGCGCCTTTTGGGGCCTACACTCCGCTCCAAGTGGCCCAGGGATGCAGAGCTGGCCGCCCAATGAGGAAGCAGGCAATCTGCAGAAGCGCCTTGGAGCTTCGAGGAAAGATCAAGGCTGAACTTCACCCTCCCAGCTCCAGGGCAGCGTTTAGAAATCGCTCAGGTCAGCAGTCCTAGGTTCTGCTGTCAGACGCACCTTAGAAGGGAAGTATGTCTGATGAGTGAGCAGACCTCAGCTGCATGCTGGAGGATGGGCCTAACACAACATGGTCTAGGACAGAACCACCCCAGAAAGGACCAACATGGGGTCTGAGCCAACTGCAGCTGCAGGTGAACATGTATGAGACACACAGGAGCAGCTGTCAGTGGCCACTCACCAATGTGGAGGCAGGTCTCGGTCCTAAGGGCTGCGTGAGGCCCAGGGTCTCCTGCGACAGGCCTGAGAAGAAGCCATACTTTCCTGCTAAATTGGGTGTCCGAGACCTCAGATAGAGTTTGGGGAAATCTGACCAGAATTTTGCCCAAGACTAGTGAAAAGGGAGGTTGAAGATAAACTAATCTTTACCTTATTCTAGGGTCAAAGTGATTATCCATGTTTTGAGATACAGTATATAAAAGTGTCAGAGAAAGCACAGTAGTTTTTAAAATGATTTTTATAATAGTAAAAATAGTTGTAGAATTTAGTGGGTTTCTGAGTGATCACTGTAGTTTTTTCCCCAGTTCTGATGGATGTTTTAAAATTTTTATGATGAAATGTTTAGAAGTGGTATAATAACATGAAATGGGCCATTTCCAACTGGTCTTTTTTTGTTTGTTTTGAGTTGAGGTTTTGCTCTGTCACCAGGCTGGCATGATCATGGCTCACTGCAGCCTTGACCTTCTAGGCTCAGGCGATCCTTCCACCTCAGCCTCTCAAGTAGCTGGGACTACAGGTGTGTGCCACCAAGCCTGGCTAATTTATTTATTTATTTTTTTGTAGCAACAAGGTCATGCTATGCTGTCTAGGATAGTCTTGAATTCCTAGACTCAGGCAATCCTCCCAACTTGACCTCCCAAGGTGCTGGAATTACAAGCATGAACCACCGTGTCTGGCCTCCTTGTCTTTGAAAGAGGGAGATAGATCAGCACAATATATAAGCAAAATTTAAGCACTTTCAAAAATCACATATGGTGTCGAGTATTCAGGGAATTTATCTTCTACTTGGACCATTTTGTAAGCATGCACTGAAGAAAACACTATGATGAAGAGGCCTAGCCATAAGAATGAATAACAGAGCTGGGAGAGTCACCACCCATCTTTATTGTGCCTTTCAAGGCAGCCATGTTCAAATATGGGCTGAGCAGAAGTGATGTGTTTTATCACCAACTCTGCCTCCCTTAAGACAAAGATTTTATGGACCACTTATTTGGGGAGTGTTGGATCGAATGGCACTAAGACACTTCCTCAGATTGCTCAATATACCAGTGTGCACGGTTGATTTCCCCAAGATGGATACAATGGAGGTACTCCAAACCTGTTCTACAGAAGACTTTTTAGGGGGAGGACCATGCTCTCAGACTAGAGTTTTAGGAAGGCAGAATATAAAACACTTCTTTACAAACCTTATCTCAATTAGTGATTCCTCGCAAATGAAATTTCTCTGCACCAGATACATCTGTCAGCACTGCCTGTGAGAAGCGCCATGTCTGGCCAAGCAGAGCTGCCTCTAAAACGCAGGCTCCTCAACCGATGGAGACAGACCCAGCTCCAGGGTACCTTGGGTCAATATCAGCCATGCGTCTCCTCTGTCTTCCTACTCACCTCAGTTTTTTCCCCAGCTTGATTTTAAAAACATGTTAGTGCACCAAGAGTGCTTTGTGTTCTTGGACAACGCCCGCTTGCCAGTTCTCCCGAGAAGGGTGCATCATCTGCCCCACCCACCTGGCCAGAACCAACAACCCATCATTCCCCCTTTCCTGCTGAAAACTTCCTCGCGACCCTCTTTTCCACCCCCCAGTAAAACAAAGTCCGTGACCAAATTTACTTTTATTTTGCATACATAGGAAAGAGGACCCTATCAAAAGAGGACAAAACAGAGAAATGAGCCAAATGTCGCAGAGGAAAAAGCATGCACAGATCTGTTTCACGTTGACTCCTAATCACAGACTACAGACTTCAACGCACCAGGAGCTGGCCTCACTCTAAGAGGTGGGCACCACCCACCAAAAGCAAGGAGGAAACGAGACTGGCTGGGAAATGTCACCACGTATAGGACTTCCGTATATAGTATTGGTGTTCGCTGTAGCAGGATTCTAACCAAATTCAAGGGAAGACAAAGTTTATCTTACACAAAGGTGGGAATATAAAATTGTTGAGCCCTACCTACCATTCCGTCTCTTAAGAGCATTTGCTATAAAAAGATAAACAAAATTTTGTCATGGACATGTGGGTGCCTATTCAGCTGCACCCTCACCCAACAACAGGGGCAGCTCTTAGTGTGCTTTATTACAAAGAGTAAAGGGCGAAAATGGTGTTAAAAATGCAAAACAAATGACCTGGAAGAAGAGGAACACTTGGACCCATGGAGTTGTCTTGGTTGTAAACAGCAAACATTGTGCTTTGTCATCTCATTTAATGGAGGTCTAACGTGGGGAGGTGCCACCATCAGGGTGAGAGGTCAGAGGTCACATGAGAGTGGTCAGAGATACCAGCAGCAGCATCGGTGTTCACAAACTGTTTCCGAAGGTGTTGACTGTGTCCCCAAGCATTTCCCATAAAATTCCTCAGGAGGTTCTCAGATCCTTTGTCCTTAGAGTAAGTTGCTTCCAAGCAGCTACCTCGGCCCCTTCCCTGTTCCTTGCTCCCTGCCTCATATAAATACCCAAGCAGAGTTTGAGCACCAAGCCCGTTGGTCCGGGGAAATAAAAGCCAGTCTGTATCCACCCCAGTGAGATGTCTTGATGCCCCGGTTCAATAAGCAACAATTTCTCAGAGGCTCTGACTAGTTCCTTTAAAAAATAAGCACCTCCCCACCCCATTCCCTGTGACACCGCACATACAGTAATCTAGGCATCCTGGCTACACTGCCTTGACACAACACATCAGACCTCAATCTGGGTTTAAATACACATCAGCACTGTGAACTATGCAGTAGAACAGAACTCCCTGCTGTCAACTACTCTGGCAATCCAGGGGTAAGATGTGATTCTTATTTGCATTCCCAACCACATCTTCTTTATTCTAATTTTGATTACACGGTCAGCGCAGTCCAGTCAGCACCTTCCTGGCTTTTTTTCAGCAAGCTCCTCCTTTGTAGAGCCCAACACACATCTGCTCAAATCAAACACAACCACCACTGGTCCTGGGCTCAGAATCGCGACTGCACCCTGATGGATACCTCAGCTTGTATCTCTTCCTCCAAGGGTTGATGTGACTTCTCAGCCCTCTGCTCTGAAAGGTGTCCATCAATACCTCCCACCAGAGCTGCCCCGGAGAAGGGTGCAGGAGTCCTCTAGCCTGAGACCACTCTGGAGAGGCAGTGATGTCCAAGGAAGAAACACTCCCAGTCTGATCTCAAAGGACTGGAAGCGATACACACACTTCCATAAATGCAACGAAAAAGGAGGCGACTTTTATTTTTTCCAAGTCAGATTAAGAGCTCATAAAATGCAACGTCCCAGTTTGGGGCAGGGAGCAATTTCTATGAATTTAAGTAATATTCCTTGGTGATCTTCAAATGGCTGTAGCCATTCGATGCTGGCCTGAAACTAGACCTTCACCCCGTTGTGGAGCTGTGCTTAGTCCGCTCTTCCCTGGGGGTGCAGGGGAAGCTCATCTTCAGGACGCGAATGGAGACAGGAAAGCGCCAAGAGGCCTACTCTCTCCTGAACGCTTCTCCAGCAGCTTCTTAGAGACATAACTGATGGGAAGATGTGCTGGAACAGCTGACCCGCCAGGCCTCAGCTCCATCAGCTGCTGCTTCATTGGCTGTGCTGCCTGCTATGTGCGGGGCTTTCCATCTGGTGGAAGGACGATTGCCCGGACCGCCTCAGCCTGGCCCCTCCACACGTCGCCAGCACCTCTGGCATTGCCCTTCTGCTCTCAGTCTCTCTCCTGTGGATCTGGGCATGCCACCCTAGGAAGTCAGCCCTCGGTGACCGTCACTACACTCTGCCACTTGAGAGCACAGATGACGTCAGAAACAGAAGCAACAAAGGAAACACAGTGCAAATTCAAATACTGTCCTCCACGGAAAGCCTGGAAGGAAGCTGTGCTTGCTTTGAAGATACCAAAGAGGAGTCTGCCCCAGTGGCTCATTAGAACATTCTCAGAAGCGAACATCGACAGGGACAGGAGAGGCCAGCAAAAGGCCCTCTCTGATCTCTCCTACACGCTGGTGGTGCCCCGCTACTTGGCCTTCACCACCTGTTCATATGGGGGCGGGGGTGTGTTGCAGTAGGCAGGAGGGGGTGGGCAGGCTGTGCTCCCCTGAGGTGAGTTGGGTGGGACCTGAAAAGCCATTGCCATGGAGTTCCCAACAGGGTTCATCCCCAGTCCTCCTGGGTCAGTGTAATATGGTGGCCCCGGCTGCTGGACTCCTGAAAGACAGACAAAATAGGTGAGCACAAAAGAGAAAAACTGTCCCTGTCATACCCAAAGCACATGTAGGCCAGAGGGGCTGGCAGACCCTGCCCGGGTCATTCACTCAACTACCGTGTATCAGGGACCCAAATGCCCAGTGGAGCAGAGAGCTTGGGGAGTAGTGACAAGCATCGCAACACGCAATCTCTGCTGGCTGGGCCCCACTGCAATTTGTTACATGTTACGAAGGCCCAGGTTAGGACCGAGGAGACTGGGCCACAGGAAGGCATGGTGGTCTGCAGGCGACTGATGAGAGAAGTGGAAAGACCACCCTGGATTCCAGACTCTCAGCCCAGCATTAGCACTGGCAGTTCGACAACACCTTTGAAAAAAAAGAAGTCACTACAATACACAAGGCAAGAAACAGTGAAGGCCTTTGAATATCAAAGAAGAAATGAGAGGGGAGAATGAGGAACTGAGGGTGCAACTGATGCCCTGCTTGGACTGAACTTGCTGCAGAATGCATAAGGATGGACACAAGGTCTAAAAAAAGGTCTAGTTTGTGGGCTCAGAAAGGAGGCTGCCCAGTGGGGGGAAGTACAGGAGAAGGTGGGTGGGACAGATGAAAAAGTCCATGCTGGGCTTGTGAGGGCCAAGGTAGCTTTGCAGTCTTTTGTGGAAAGGCAACGACAAAAACATGGGTGTAAAAAACCACCGAGGAAGGGAGGAAAGATGCTGTCGAGGAGAAAGCTGTGGGAAAGATCAGCATTCTAGACAGGAAAAGAGCATTTAACACGTAAGGCAGATGAGATGGGCGCAAAGGTAACTGGGAAGAAACGATGGGAAGTAGTGAGTTCATGCAGCAAGGGGAAAGAGACTTTTTAGGAAGGAAGAGGAGACTGGCACTCTGAGGCCAAAAGAGGTCAAAACAGGGATTGCAAATCTTCAGCAGATATGGCACTGGGGAGTTCTTGTGCTCTTTCCCCGCAAGTTTTAGCACAGTGGTAGACATAGCTCCCACCAGTAGGAGAAAAGGAGTTCAGGGTTGAGGGGTGAAGACTGGTGAGGCAGCTCAATGGCATACTGGGCAGGAAAGGTGTATTCTAAGGATGGGATGTGCTTGGCACGTCGACAAGGGCAGGGAGAGATGCACACAACAGAGACAGGATTTTCAGAGACAGCACAGCTCAGTGAGGCCAAGGGTCTCTGGTTCAGCATTTGGGGCCCACTGCCTAGCTCAGAGCTGGCGCACCCGAGACATCCGCCAAACTGTGCAGTGTAGCTTCGAGAAGCAGCACAGGCTGCTCAGGGTGTGCAGGAAGGAACGGCAGGTGCAGACAGCCTCTGTTCTGACTGCAGGCAGGTGCTGGGTTCTTCATTTGCTGACAGTGTTGTGGGCATAGGACAAATAGGAGATCTGAGCAGAGATTCCAAAGTCCACAAAGAAGGGAGGAGTGCACAGATGCTAGGAAAAAAAGTGACAAGGAGTAACAGGCCCAAAGGTATGAGATTCAGTGTAGTGAGGACATTATGCACAAGGGTGACAGCAGGGAGCAAGGGGGCACCACTGCCATCTCCTTATCCCGCAGGGGGTGTGCCCTGGGAGGAGAGAGGCAGTCTTTCAATTCTGGGTAGATGGTTCAGCGAAAGAAAGAAAATACATAGCGCATTCTCAGAAGCTGAAGCAAGGAAGACTTTCTCCAGTAGAAAAGGAAGACAGGATCAGGAGAGGTGAGTAAACCATGGTAGCCATGTAGCTGCCTCTTCTGTTCTCTTAAGTGGTCAGAGTCCATCAGTCAGCTTCTGCCGTGTGTGTATGATAGGGAAATGGGATGAGATGAAATGGGGTTGGCTTGGATTGAGATGGGGATGAG
>CAUYQG010021703.1:0-40233 GCA_963574415.1 Tarsius wallacei
ATAATTACACACCACAACTAAGTGGGAAATATTCCAGGTGTGCAAAGTTAGTTCAACATTTCAAAACCAATTGATAAAATCCATCACAACAATAGGTAAATAAAGAAATAAGATAGACAAGTGGGACCTCATCAAAGTAACGAGCTTCTGCAAAGCAAAAGAAACCATCAAGAGAGCAGGGAGACAGCCCACAGAAAGGGGAAATGTATTTGTCAACTGTTTATCTGACAAAGGCCTAACATCTAGGATCTACAAGGAACTTTCTTTCAATATGGTTATTACAGTTTGGGGGCAAATCAGTCATCAGTATTTTTACTATTTGGTCAACGTAAGTAGCAGCAAAAACTAAACCCTTTTTCTATTTCCTTAGTGTTCTTTGTACCTGTTGCTGATTTTTCCTCTATGTTCCATAGCCTCACAGTACATTTTCTACAAGGTTGATCCCAATTAGGAATCTGTTAGTTCTACTTTTTTTCTTGGCAACATCTCACTTGGAGATGTACATTTTCCTTCTATCTGGACTTCTCTCTAGTCCTGCTACACAGCTGCCATCCTGGGATTTGTCTTTCCTGTTATTCTAGACATTTCCTTTGCCTTTCTTCTCAGTTGGGTTACTTGTCAAGAATGGTGTCCCGTTCTTGATTTACTCGATTGTTTGGGGGAGCCCACTCTCCAGCAGCCTATCAGAATTAAAACCTAGTACAGGCCCAGCCTGTAATCCCAACACTTTGGGAGGCCGAGGCGAGTGGATCGCCTGAGCCCGCGGGATTCAGACTAGCCTAGGCAACTTGGCGAGACCTCATCTCTACAATAAATCAAAAATTAGCCAGGTGTGGTAGCACGCGCCTGTAAGTCCAACCACTTGGAAGGCTGTGGCAAAAGGATCGCCAGAGCCCAGCACGTCGATGCTGGGGTGGCTGCGAGTGTGCCACTGTACTCCAGCCTGGGCGACAGAGTGAGAGTCCAACTCAAAAAAATAAAACAAACAAACAAAACCCCAATACAGTGGCGACACCCTCAATTTGCCTTTCTCTTAGTCCACTGGTCCTGTCTGGATGACTTGTCTCTGGGCCTGGGCCCAGTTGCCATCCTCGGATATGTCGCTTTAGAACCATTGTCCCTCTGCTTTGGGCCTGTGTTAGGTCTCATAAAATTCCCTTTATTCCCCCCACTCTCATTGTGGTGGCTCCCAGCCTACAGTAACCTATGGAAAATGTATGAGAGCCACTCTCACAATTTGGATGTCTGAAAATGTCTTTATTCTGTCATCTCACTTGATGGCTTATCTGTCTTGTGCAAGAAAATTTAGGTCAAAAATCAATTTTCTTTTTTTTTTTTTTAGTATTACTTTAAAAATGCTTTATTTTACAAGTATGTACAACAAAGCTATATTTCCCATGGTAGGTGAGAATCAAAGGACAAATTTGGATAACACTTTTATTTAGGACCTCAAATTGAATCTCCACTTCACCACTATCAAATCATTTTTGTTTGCTAAAAGTGAAGGACAAAAATTGAACTTTCATGGGTCCCTCTGTCCATGGTTGTGCTGGTTCTTCTTGGTCATCCTGCTCAAGAATCTTACCTAGAATAGTCATTTTTTCCATTTGCCTATTGTAACACAGTCAGTAACTTCAGATTGGGAATTTAGCAGTGTTTGCTTAGTGTGTTAATTTTCTTTTTTAAAAAATTTATATTAATATTTTTTATTTTGATATTGTGGGGTATGGCTAAGGGTTAGGTATACAAACATGCTTCGTTCAGGCAAAAAGTTTTTTCAGAAGTCTGAAGATACTGCTCTATTGTAGACTATCTCCCAGTGTGGCTATTAGAAGGCCAAAACTATTCTGATTCTTGATGTTTTATACCTGAACTTTTTTCTTTTTCCCTAGAACTCATAGAATCTTTCCCTTTCTTCCTGTATTCTAAATTTCATGGCTGCCCTCATTGTAGGTCTGTTTTTACCTATTGTCCTAAGCAATCAATGTCTGTCAAGTGTTTGCTTCTCTCTGTGAGCTCGTCTTTTTTTTTCCAGAAATTTTATTATTTGGGTGCTATACTTCCTAGACTGTTTTCTAATTTTCTCTCCTGTTTTCCATCTTATTATCTTTTGCACTCCTTTTTGGACAATTTCTTTAACTTCAATTTCCAATTCATCTATTGGGTTCATTTCTGTTACTGTTTTAAATTTCCTCTTTTCATCTATAAATAGTTTTTTTTTTTTAAAGCATTCTGTTATTTGCTCCGGTTGTGTGACATTCTCTAAGCTTTCTGCAAAAGGTTTCTTCTGTTTTGGAATTTTCCTTGCCTCCATTATCTCTGTCTTCTCCATGTTGTCTTTTTCTGTCTGTCTGTTTTGGATTCTGCCTCTCAAGTCTGGCTATCCTGGCCGTCAGCCCATATTTAAGAATGAAGAACTGATAGACTTATTGGAAGCTCTGAGGATATGATGTGAGGGGCTTGTCCACTCTGAGCATCACTGTAGAATCATATATTTGTGTTATATTTGGGGGAACTTCTAATATCGACCCCTAAAGTCTCCTAAAGGAGAATCCAAGGGATGGTCAGATTCTTCAGAAAATATTCTTCCAAAATCCCACTACAGGAGTAAGACCTGCCTGTCTCAGAGCTGGGAACTGAGATGAGGAACAAGACTGAAGAGTTCAGCCTTCAGCATGCATATTTTCTGTTTAATTTGATGTTTGGCCTCTTCCAATCTAGGAATTAATCTCTCGGAGACCAAACCTCTGGTTTATCAGCACGGATAGAGGCTGCTGCCCAGCAGGGTGGAATGGAGGAGGAGATCTTGGGATCTAACTGCTTCTCAAACAGCTTTCCTCTTATTCTCCTTATTTTGTGACCCCACCTTTCTCTCCATCCACAGTTCCAGAGTCCACTGGTGCTATCTGTTCCAAACCTTTTGGGTATCTGCTGGGTGTTTCTAACTTTCCCCACTCCTTGCTGATGATTCAGCTTCCTTTCATTGCTATTTCTATATCTACTTATCCATCTGCTTTCCATCTTCTGAAATCCTGTTACTATACTCCCCTTATCTATTCTCCTTGTCCTTGTGGGTTTAAAAGATTCCCTTCCCTAGTTTTAGTGACATTTCAGGTGGAAGCTGTATTAGATATGGTATGTTCAAATCTCCATTTTTGCTTAGAAGCCTTGTGTTACATTTGTTTTAATTTCCTCAAATATGTCTTCATTAGTTGTCCATTTTGTTTCATTCTACTGTCTAACTCCATGGAGCTAGTAGGTCTATTTTGTTATTTTTCAAATCTGCTTATTTTCCTTTTTCTTTTCCATTTAATCCTATTCTTTTCATTGTGGTTTTTAGTCTTTATCACTTGAATGTGTTTTAAGCAATCTTATTTTGTACTTCATTTCAGATTCTATTTTCCAGTTTTTAGGATTTAATTTTTTCATCTATGACAATCAGTCGTAGCAGTGTGTGTGTGTGTGTGTGTGTGTGTGTGTGTCTGTGTAAGTATTTTGGCAAGTTCATCTTCACAGAGATTCTTTTCTCTGGGCATTCTATGAGTCCTGAGTTGTGAAATTGTTCCTGCAATATTGACCATATGTTTGTTTTTTTCTGGAGCTCTCAGGATGTTCCATGGTCCTGGAATTGCATTTATGTTAATTTCTTGTCACAGAATTCCCATACCCAGATACACAAGTAGTACAAATTCTGATCCTATAATTGAATGTGGTTCATGCTTAGGGTTCTTACTTTTCAAAGGTGTCCTGAGCTATGAATATAAGGGAATTGTCTGCTCTTTATCCCTGAGCCAGTGGACAGGATGCTTTAGTCCCCTTGTCATGGTAGGTGACTTTCTGAGGCATTAAGTTTTATCAAGGGGATTCGATTCTGGTCCCTCTACTGCATGCGGGACCAAGGTCATGTCCCTGCATGGGCATTAGAATCTGACTACTATCTCCAGGTCCCCAGGGGTGTTTGTGTGGGTCTGAAACTCTCTTGGACACTATGGAGTCAACTTTTGATGAAGATTTGGCTTCAATTTTTAAAATTTATTTATGGGGCTATCCTTCCTCCTCCCTCCCTCTCTCCCTCCCTCCCTCCTTTTTTTCTCCTTGCCTCCCTTCTTTCCTTGTCTTTTTTTTCCAAACTTAGTTCTGTCATATTTTCTTGGGAATTTCACATCTTTGTGATGGGACTCATAGGATCAACCCATTGTTTGCCATTTTGTTGAAAATGAACACTCGCATTTACTTTTGAGCTAAACCTAGAACATGCTAAACAAAACCTGGAATTGACTGTAAAGAGTCACGGATTACCAGAGATTGAAAGGCTTTTAGAGATCACTTCATCCAACCCTAACATTTTATTTAGGAAAAATTGAGGCTCAAAACTCATGAAACCACTTGCCCACAGACACATGGGCAGTGAGTGGAAAAGCTGGGATACAACTCGAAGGTGGGTACTCTTTCTCACCACATCACAAAGAAGAGCACTGTCATCCAGAAGTTAGCCCTTTGTCTGGTTGTCACGACACCTAGGTTCAATGCTTTTTGAGCCTTTAATCATGGTGACATTTTAGGATAACCACACAGACCATTCGTGTTTGCTTTGTTTTATTTTTCTCTTCCGGAATATGGAGCAATAATACTTACAGAATCATGTAACTGGTTTATTCCTATCCCAATTTTGTTTGTTTTCTACTCTTTTAAAATGCCTTTCCTCTCTTCTTTTTGCCTTTTCCATACTTTAAGGCCCAGTTCAGGATCCATGACCTCCCAGAAACCTTCAAAGCTGAAGCTCATAGAAGGTTTTTCCCTTCTCTAACTCCCTTTGAAATTTTCATGTGAACCACATAATTAGCACCGTATTATGAATTTGTCTGGTCCTCTTTAATTATTGAACGTATATGTGCTTTACCTCTCCAGGTCAGTCCCAATTTGCAGAAACCATGGCTTTACCATTTTTCCAAAGTGTTTTTCTGTTGATTTGTTGATAAAGAAACAACCTAGAAGAAATATACTCTTTTCGATAGTGCCTGGGCTTGGTATCAGGAAGCCTGAAATCTGCCCCATTTCTCTTCTCCCTATTGTCCTTGAACAAACTATCAACCTTGTATAGAGAGACTACTGAAGTCTGTCAGTAGCACTGATGGAGTGGTCACATAATTTATCATTCAAAGTGGGGCAGTTTTGAGAGTGAAAGGGCGGCACTAATAATAATTTTGCCAGGGACAACAGGTGTAAACTGGAGCTTTCCCTGACAAGCTGGGACATATGGTCACCTTATGTTACAGAGCACCTTGAACTCTTCAGATAAATTTGCACAGCTGCTCTCGATACCAGTCTTTCCAACAAAAAATGATCATCCCTTACAAAAGTTTTCATCTACCTGCCCAACTTTACAAGTAATAAAATTTTTAGTTTTTCCAGACATTTGTGTTTTCTTAGCTACTTTCATGGCTTCAAATGCTCGTTGTAACTGAAGTTGGAGTCGATTCTAGATTTGAGGATTAGCAATGATGGGTGACAGATGCCTTCATTTTTCTGTACCAACCACTCTCTCTATTAGAAAGAAAAGGAAACCCTGATTTCTAGGATTTGGAGCCTACTTTTGTTAAGTGCATTTAGAAACATAGGGACCTTCCCCCTAGTATTTATCAGTTTGAATGATAAATTATACGACCACTCCATCAGTGCTACTGACAGACTTCAGTAGTCTCTCTATTCAAGGTTGATAGTTTGTTCAAGTACACCAGGGAGAAGAGAAATGGGGCAGATTTCAGGCTTCCTGATACCAAGCCCGGGCTCTATCGAAAAGAATATATTTCTTCTAGGTTGTTTCTTTATCAACAAATCAACAGAAAAACATTTTGGAAAAATGGTAAGGAGGGAAGGTCTGTGAATGACTGATGATCCACAAAACTGGATTATGTCTTCATAATAATGGTGTATTTGGTGGCCTAGCATAGTGAGGCGAGGTAGTTCTTTATAACTATGCATTGTAAACACCATTGGTTCCTAACTTGCTCGCCTCAGCTCCTGCCCAAGTGCTTTGCACATAATAGGCACTTCATAAGTGCTCATTTGCTTTAAATTCCAAGGCACACTTGGAAGATAACGGTGGCTGATAAATTCCTTTTCAGGATTAGTGTTCCTTCATTTCTGTTTGTGCTTATTGAGTGCTGCTGTGGTTGAGGCGTGGTATTGGAATGCAAACAAAAACAAAAACTCTCTGCCCTCCAGGATTTTAGAAACTAGCAACAGCTTCAGGACTGTAAACCACTAAAATTTAGAAAGTTCAGGAGAAAGAACAATCGATGTTGACTTGGAAGAATTAGACGGGATTTGAGCCATCAATCTTGACTTGGGAGAGCTAGGTGGTATTTGAGCTATGTTTGAGAAGTAGAATTTTTCTCTAGGACAGAGGTGGAAGAAGGCTGTTCCACACAGTGGGAACGGCATGAACAAAACCTACAGGAGTGAAATTGCATGGCATATTTGGGAAATCAGAAGAAATCCTGTATGTTTGGAAGGTAAGTTTTAATAGATGCTGGGATGGGAAAGGTAGAAGTTCTTTAATGTCAAAGGAAAGAACTTGGGTTATGTTATGTAGATAGTGAGGCTCACATGAAGTTTCGGATAAGTACAGTGATCTCAACCAACTCATGCTTTAGAAAATAACCAGGTTGCAGGGAGACCAGTTACAAAGAGGCTGTGGTATTCAGGAGAGATATAAAGGTGGGGGAATTAAAAGGAGCTGGAAATGAGATTCAGATGGTTGGATGGAGGGCTGAGGTGGAGAGAAGAGCCAGACACAACACCAAGAGATGCAGTGGATGGGCATGAGTGGACGGTGATGCCCTGAGAGACAGAGAGGAGAATTTGATTGGCCAAAAACTCTGGATTTCCGGGGAGGTTTGTGGAGAGAGAAAATGAAATCATATGTGAAAGATCTTTGAACCGTAAAGTAGATGTTCAATAAACACTAAATGGAAAGGAAGGAAAGAAAAAAGAACAGGAAGAAGGAGCTTTTCCCTTCTCCCCATGGTGCCACAGCCGGGGAAAATATTGAGGGTCTTAGGAGCTCCTGTAGGCATCTTTCACCGGGGTTATTGCTGCTAATAAGTTTGCTGATGACTTCATGTTAAGAAGACTCTGAACAAAATGAAAGATCAGAACTTGCTGGTGTCAGACAACGAACAAGGAGGTGAGCTTTGAGCCACATTTGAAGGGAGAGAGAATTGGATTGATGATGAGGTCATGCTGAGAATACGGGAATAGCAACAGCAAAGGCAAGAAGGCAGGAGCAAACACACCACCCATATAGAGAATGAGAAGGGTGCTTGTTGACATTGGAGGTTGTTTCTGCATGTGGAGAAATGTCGTGAGTAAACATCATCTGAAGGAAGAGTTGCTTACTTTCTTACTAGCTTATACTGAAACTGTCAGGAGAATCCTATTTCTCTATAAAAACCAACTCAATTTCTCCTTTTTTTTTTTTTTGCTGACCATTGGGAATAACAGCGTAATCCTTTTTGTGATTAGAAACCAAGTCACATAGAATTTTTCTGATGAGTCACTTCCAGATAAATCTCAATAAATTCTTGTATTGTAAGTACTGGCCAGTACATTGTCTTACAAAATGGCTTTTCGTTTCTTTGTCTCAAGTTTTGATCATTTGGTAAACATTTTAGTTTTGTGATTACGTGGTGTTTAGATGGCAATGCATGAATTACATTACTAAAAATTGTTTGACTTCAGTTATATTACACCTGCTTCAAGAATGCTGGAAAACATAAACACAGTTTATTTAGTAAACTACCTAAGTTGGAGCATCTGAGGGAGAGAAAGCATAAAATCTGGTGTTTGGCATGGTGTCTCATCTTGAATCAGAGAAGCTTGAATCTGAGAGGTGCTTTGGAAGCCTTCTCCTGCCACCTTCTTCAGCATGGTGCCACCATCCTCCCCCATGAATATGTCTAACAAAAGGCAGGTCTCCGAATGTGCAAACTGTTAGAGAAAGTCAAACCACAATTGAAAAGAAACTTTGAAATTAATTTCTCCTCCCATAGATCATAAACTTGCTATGTTGACTATACTGTCAGGTGAATCAAGTGAGAATTACATGGGAATATTTTTATTTGATCTACAAAATCCCGGTGTTTGTTTGAGGCAATGCTTTCAATGATGCATGTCTTTTCTGTGTGGAGGAGGGCTTTTCGCATCATCTTAGCACATAGTTCTTCATCTTCTATGGTGTCTACCTCTTATTTTTGTCTTTTCCCTTGGCTATTGTACCTTTCCTTGATATGGATTCCAAGATGTAGCTGTATTTAGAGACTTAATATTAAAAATGGGGTAATCTCTAAAACAACTACAGTTCTCTGGAATTTTTGGATCAAATCAACCAACTTTGCTAATTGGCTGAGTGTTTTTGTAGGCATCCGTATAAATCTTTCGGAGGGCCACTGAACCTCAGTAGTTTCTCCTTAGCAATGTTTCACTCATTCATTTCTCTACATTGAAAACACTTAAGGCCTCCTATCCCATCTCCACTGTTTCTTCTATATTTGGGGCTTTTATTAACTCACACTGCCACCACTGCTTTATAAATGAGTTTTCATCTCTTTCTCTTGGGGGAGGGGTCATTGCAGATTAACATCCTGATGCTCACTTTGATGATTATCCATTTCCACTTTAAAACATTCACTGCTTTATTTTTTACATAATATTTTTGTTCTCGTTACCAAAGCAAGATATGAGTTTTGCAGAAAAATCTGGAAAGTAGAGAAAAGCAAACAGAAGAAAAAAAAAATCACTCATGATTCACCACCAAAACAAACAAACAAAAACACAACCCTACTGTCAGTATATTGATATGCAACCTACAAGCTGTTTTTCTCTATCTCAGCCCAGTTCTCAGAACCTTCCCAGTCTGGATCTAACTTGAATTTCAGCCTCATCTCTTTGCTTTCTTCTGCTCTGAGTACCTCTACTGCCTTGTATAAGACTTTCCATATTTCTCTCTCAATGATTTTTTTTCTGATTATGTAAATAATATGTGTGATTGGACATATTTCCAAAAATACATATAAGAATAAGGAATAAAGAAAAAATTATTTTTGAAAATATCTCTCCATCCCCAAATGAAAACCATTGACACCTTGGGGACCATCTCACAATCATCTGTTTATATATGTGTTCATAAATCCACACACACGATTTCCCATAAATGAGATCTGAGAACCCGTGTGGTTTTTATGGTTGATACCATCTTTCATTTTCACTTATTTACTGTTTTCCTCTCACTCCCTTCCCTCCTTACACCCTAATTCCTCTCCTCCAGATTGCCAATGTTAGCAGCCTTGTGAGTATCCTTCCATACTTTACTCCATGCTACAATCACACCAAACATTTTTAGATAGATGCAAAGAGAGAAAAAATATTCAGACATGTCATAATCTTTGTCATCGTCTTAAAAAGTCAGATCATGTCACATGTCCCTTTTGCGTCTTTTTTCTTACTTAATAATGATACATTGTAGAAATCTCTTTTGTTTTTCATGACTGCATACTATTCCTTAGTTGACTGTAACATGATTTATTAAACAAGTCTATTATAAACAATGCTGTAATAAATATCCATGTGCTTATATGGGCATGAGATGATTTTATGAAGAACAGAATATAATTTTTAAATTAGGATAGATATTTCCAGACTGCTTTCTAAATGGTATGGCAATTTCTGTTTTCATCAGCCATGTGTGCATGTGCCTCTTTCTATATCTTGCCAAGGGTCAGTGACTGTAAATTGTAAGAGAGAACGGGATATCTTGTTGCTTTGAGACTCAAAACATCAATCAAATACGGGTTCTTAATAAGACCATCACAATAATATATATAAGAGAATTCATTAAGAGATTATTGTGGTTTCCCTGCATTGGGTTCTGGGGAAGCATTATTTATAGAAATAAGCCCCAGGGCCTGAAGTGTAATTTTATTTTTAGGATGATTTTCAAAAAATTACCTAACATTATTTGGTTAGTGTGACAGCTAGAAATTTCCCTCTTGGCTTTAGCTTGCTTCTTTATAGTTTTTGTCAGAAGCTCAAAAGGTAAGACACATCACACGCGACTTTTGAACATTTGAGCTAACCTTGAAAATACGCAGATGGATGAACGTCAAGGTGAGAGCTGACTCCAAGTTCCCATGAACATGGTTTATATTTTAAAAACTTTAAAAATAACTGTCTATGTGGTGGTGTTAGGAATCTAGAAGCAGATGGAAGGGTTGGGTCTTACGGGTCATCTCCTGGGCTGTGCGGAAATGTTTGTCTCTCCTGCTGTCCTTTCAAGATGCCAGCGTAGTCCAATTCCCTTCTCCTCCTCCCTGCATGGACTGTGGTGGTTTCTATGCACATCCTTGCTGCTGGTGTCTGCTGCCACTTCTGGTGTCCTTCTTGCTCCCTCCATCCTTGTCTTTTCTGCCACTTTCCATTCCACTTCCCCCATATATCTTGGTTTTCCCCAAAGAGGCTTGGCCTTTGCAACCATTGCCCACTGTTAAGAGTACACTGGTTGACCAGCAAGCCCACCTATCCACATCATTTCAGCTGCAACCTTAAGGTCATTGGTCTGTCTTAGCTATTTTTGTCCCTAATTTTCCTGTTACTTATTTTCTATCTGACAGAAATCCTAGCTCCCTTTTAATTTTTTATCTCACACCATTTTGGAACCTTGAGGTCCCTCAAGGCCCGAAGCTTTCCTGTACTTTGAGGTAGGCCACATAGACTGTCACCGACAGATCTCTGACCAGCCTGCTGTGTGGAAGAATGTGGACAGTCAGTGTCTCACCAAGTAAAAAGCCCCTGGATTGTGGGCACCCATCGAGCTGTCGGGAGAACACATGGGATAATCTGGAGTGATTTCATTATTCAATATATTCTCAATGTTTAAGGAAAAGTCATAAATAGGATTCTGGTCTTAACTTCTTAATTCTGAATATAATCACACTTGTGGACTAGACAAAGCCACAACATCATATTGGTGGCATGTGTGTGTGTGTGTGTGTGTGTGTGTGTGTGTGTGTGTGTTTGTGTGTGGTTTAATGTGTACAACTCTGAACACAGTAGCTCTGTGGTTTATCTTTTACTAAGAACTGCTTTTCTTTTCTTCCTTTTCTAAGAAAATGCTAGTTTCCTAAACTATAAAGTCTTTCTTATGAGTTTGTCAGCAGCAAGGGTTGTTGTATGAAGACTTATTGGTGATAATAAGATCAAACAATCAGCCATTTCAGGCAACTTTGACACAAATCGTATTTACTAAATAGTATTAGGCATGTGATGCTGGCATGGAACATTTGAATATTTGCCAAGAAAAGCACCTAAGTAGTAACAACTGGCTGCAAGTGTAAGAGATTTGCCTGTTTTATTATTTTTACATTTTTTTACAAACATTTTTATTGGAGAATCTGAAACCAACCCCTATAGTTAGAGGAGGGGACGTAACATATAGAGCCAGCATGAGTGTTACCTGCTTTTCTTTTCCTCTTCTTGTACAAATTCAGGTCACTTCTGTCGTTAGCCCTCGGTACTAGTCAAGGGAGATGTAGAAATCAACAAATTTGAAATTTCTCCATGCTCTTTCTGTCCCACACTCCCTTCCTGCAATCCCTTTCCGCCTTTTCCATTCCTCATGTGAAAGTAGCAGCCTTTAATTGAAAAAGCTTAGGATCCTGGTCTAGACACCTGGGTCCCCATTGTGGCTTGTGGCCACTTGTTATGATGAGTCACTCTCTAGCCTTGGTTTTCTAATCTCTAAAATGGAACAGTCTGTTTCATGTGGCTGTGAAGAGCATCCTAACTTCTTCCTTCCCTTCCTCCTTTCATTTGGAGAAACTCAGAATTTTCTAAACTATTAAATGCCGTATTTTTAGGGCCACTTGGAAGTCGCCCTTAACGATCAAGGACAACTGAAAAAGTCGTTTTCTACTACAGCATTCATTTAAACCATCCCCACTCCCCCATGGAAGAAAAAGGAGTCACGTGGTTACATTTCTGACAAAACTGGATTGCCTTCTGATAACACCCATGCAAGGACCAGGACATTCATAGATGATGTGTTCCCTGATTTTCCTGACTGGAGAGCTTCTCTCTGAGGTCACTGTCGAGGGACCTTCACATGGTGTGGCTTTTCTGTGTTGGTAAGAGTGTTATTGGTTGTATAGAGACAAAGACTACAGCCAAGTTAGAGCAGTGCCAAATGCCATATGCTGTTTGACACTTAGGAGAAAAAGAACTATGTCTCAATAACATATATTATGTCAGGTACCTATTTCACTGTCTGTGTCTAGAGAATTAAATTGAGGCCAGATCCCACAGACTCCCAACTGCCATCACCAAAATAAAATGCAGAAAGTAAGGGCTTTACCAAAGCAACACTGCTCCACCAAAGGGAATTCCATTAAAGCTTAAAGGTGAAGACTCTAAGAATACAGATGGCTTAAAACTAGAAATAAAGGATGCCATGCCGTGCAGAGACTTTTGTGGGCCCAGAAAACCAGAAGAGGTTTTGAGTGAAGAGAAAACAAGATCAGCTTCTCTCGAGTGGCAGTTTTCTGTGGGCTTTGGAAGGATGTGAAGAAATAAAAGCTGCGAGTGGACAGAATCAGGACAGAAAGAGAACAGAGCAACGTTTGAGCACAAGACTTGCTGTTTGGGATTAGGTGACATGAAGTCAAGAGCAGGGCTGGAGAAGTCGGAAGTGGGTCAGAGAACAATGAGATCACAAGCGAGGTCGGGAGTGCGGGTCACTGGACCTCCCGGGAGGAGCTGCATCTTCAGAGTAGGCCAAGCCCAAGGCAGTTGGTATTACTGAGCAGGGTCCTGCAGAAGTGAATGGAAAGAAAAAAAAAATCCATGAATGGCAGGGGGGAAAATGTACCAAAAGGAAAACAGAAGGCACATTACGGGCAAGATAAGCTCATTCTTAGACATATGACTGAACTGAAACTCAGATAAAATATTATCTTTTAATCCAGTATCTTCTATTAGTTAGAAGTTTGGTTTCTTTATATTTCATTCACAAAAGAGCAGTGTAGATTTAAATTAATATATTTGCGCGTATAAATGTGGATAGAAACTCGTTGCTGATTAGAATATTATGAATTAAGAAAGCTTTAACAAAACATACTTGGAAAGTGCAATGTGGGAGTGAAATTTTAAGCCAGTGATAAAATATAAAGATTCGATGCTAGGCTGGGCGTGGTGGCTCATGCCTGTAGTCCTAGCAGTTTGGGAGGCCGAGGCGGGAGGCTTGCATGAGCCCAGGAATTCAAGACCAGCCTAGGTAGCATTGTGACTTTGTCTCTACAAAAAAAAAAAGGATTCAACTCAGGTCTTACATGCATTATTTTGTAAAGAATGAAAGACTATTCTTCCTTGGGCCTGCGGTCAACATTTACCCCCTCACCAAGGTATAACCACAGGGGTGAGCCCCGAGGTCTCCCATCTGCAAGGCCTCCACAAATTGCCTTCTGTATATCTGCCTTCTGTCCTCGCTACCGCCTGCCGTCCAATGGAATAGTCCAGACCCTTCCAGCACCTTTACCACCCACAAGTGTACTTGGGATCCCCAAATCCTGGGAAAAAAGTTGCTTTAACTTGACTGTTCCTTTGATCTGTGATTGTTTCTCCTCTCTGTTTTTAGCTTCTTTAGGCTGGATGGTTCCTTTCTGATTGGATGTCTTCATTCCCTCCTCTCCCTATCAACACCCTCCACCATGCCAGGGGTCTTCTGTTTCCAGCGTTCCCATGAAACGTCATCTTACAAGGGGATTATGCACAAATTTCAGCAGACATCCAGAGCCATGCTGTTTTACTTTTCTGTAACAGTTGGAAATAGGAGAAATGTGTCTCTTTAAATGCTATAGTTTCTTGCTTCTCTGACACAGCCTAATTCTTCCTCCAATCTTGCTGGCCAGTCCATCTATGTCCAGCTTGCCAGTTTTTCTCTCTTCTCTCAACTCAGGTGAATTCAGACATCTGCCCAGCCCAGGCCTTATGTTCTTCTCTATCTTGTTTCTCATCGATCTTGTCTGCTCCATCTAATCCTTCCAACTTTTATGTAGGTTGTTCTAGATCTGACGTGCCTCCCGTTTCCATCTTATATTTCCATATCAACTTGGACAATCCCTTGCTTCTTTCTTCCCCAGACTAACGCCTTCCCCTAATGTTGCCAGTTAGAAGACTACCTGGTAATGAAAACACCTAGTCCTGCCTCCCCCCGTCTTATCTTTTGACTCTAAAGTTCACCTCCCTTTCTTCTATATCCAAACTCTCACTAAACTCCATTTCCCCCATTTCAAGCTCTGTCCTCATGGCATGCCTAGAAGTGACATAGATGGATAGTCTACTAAGTCCTTCCTTGATCTATCTAAGAGGGAGAGTTCTAGGCCAAGGGAACAGAAGTCCAACTTGAACCATAAAAACAGAGTCATAGCCCCAAACTCGAGCCAGTTTACAGACCCAGAATCCCTTGATTGAAAGGGAGGCCAGGTTCCCTCAAGGAAGGAAGGAAAGACCCTGCTCCACTGCCAAAAATTTATACTGTTAATCTTTTTCCCAGCCTTCCCCTAAAGGCACCTACAGCCTTTCACCAGGGTAACTGTGCATTGAGGAAAAAGAAATAAGCACACCTTTCAGGGACAACAAAACACGGACTCTGAGCTAACGTAATTCCAGGAGACCCAAAATGTCACTGTGGTCCACAGGTCAGAACAGCGCTTGTGGAGATGAGGTGATCTCTGGAGTTTTATCTCCATTTTTGAAGCTATTCCCCTAGCACTTTGTGCAGGCCAACGTGGCTGGGTCTCCACACTGCTGTAGTGGCTACTTGGGGGGTTGCCCTATCCCCTTCTCAGTGCTGCCTCCAGCTGCAGTATTATTTGATCCAAAGCACCTCTGTGACATTTATATTCCCTGGCTCAAAACTTCCACTGGTGCCCAGTTATCAGAAAAAATCCAGCCTTCCTTAGCCTGATAGGTAAAGCCTTCCACAGAGTATCCTTTCCCTCTTTCCAGCCTGCCTGGCTATAACCCTTCTACCCAATACTGTGTTGTTCCTGCCTTCCCCAACCCCCGATATACCATCCCCATCACAACATGCTTGCCCTCTTCTTGTTTTTGCTTTGACTTATGCTGTTCCCTGTGCCCTGTATTTCTTCTGGAATCCTTTCTCTGGATGTGTGGTGCCTGTTTTTAGCACAAATAGACCATGTCCCCTTGTAAAACTTATTTTCTTCACGTTGGCCTGGAACAGCCAGGAAAATGAGCAAAAAGGTTTGCGTGGATTAATTTACCAGCGTCAGAGGGAGCGGGAGTGTGGCATGTCTTTCTATGTGTAGGTCATTAACAATTTTTGTAAACAAAAGATTGCCTTGTTTATACCTGTTCATCAGAGTCATCACTTCTTAAATCTGCTTAAGGTGAAAGTGAGTGCTTTGTGTTTAAAAAATCATATGGGATGCACAGAAATAGGAAATGTTGGCTTTGCTTAATGTGCAAGTATATTCCACGACAGGTGGCCTCTCAACTTGCACAAATAAAACAAAATTCGTTGGCTAAAATCTATCAGAGAAGAAGGCAGAATAATGGGCAGGTGGTGAGACCAAGAGCAGATGGGAAATATTTGCTTAGATCTTTAATTCTTCTTGTTAAGTGTCCCTCTAATTAAACACCTTCCCTTCGATGTTAAATAAACTTCCATATATTTGAATAACATTTCTTTAGAAAAGTATATTCCTGTGCCAGTTTCTCCTTTTTTCCAAAGTCAAGTGTAGAATAACCATACAGTGTTAATGGAGTCTATACAAGCTTAAATATTCCAAGTTTCCTTCCAGACTTTTATTTGAAGTTTCCAAATTTCACAGCCAAAATAAAAACAGCACAGAATTTAAATTGAAAACATTATATATCCCAGGGATTTTTTTTTTCCCATACCAAATAAGGCAGTGGCAGGCCCAGTGGTCTGTGAAGACTTAGTACAGTTGAGGCAGGACTTCCCCATACCCCCTAAGCCCTCTGGTGTGTGCAGACAGTCTGGAAGCTTAGTGATGCCCTTGGTCTTCAGGAAATCATGTTGTTCTCTACACAGCATCAGCTCTTAACCATCCTTGAATTCTTCTTCATCTTTGACCTACACAGTGTGACTCTTGCTGGTTTTCTTCCCACTGCTCTGACTACTGCTTTTCTACTTCCTTCAGTGAACATTTATGAAGCATTTACTGCACCTACTGGAGACCAGCATATGTGCAACTCTGCAGATTTGTACACTGATGAACTAAACAACCCTGTGACCATCTAACTTGGGGCTCACAGCCCAAGGTTCATTCTACTCACTTTATGGTGCCCAACCTGCTGCCTCCAGTTGGGACTCTGGGTGGCCCCCATGCCTCTTTTCTAGTTCTCTCCACCCCTGTGCTCCTTCCAAAAAGCTTTTTTTCTCATGGCTTCAGTCATAAAACTATATCCCCAGTCCCATTTTCTCATCTTAGGTCAAGTATTAAATCTATTCTTGTCTTCCCAGAATTCATCCAGCTCCCCGTGGGCCCTCTCTGCTTCTGTCAGCAGCTGCACAAGCTTCCTTTCTTCAAGACCCCCAAATCTGGAAACCATCTTTAAATCATCCTATCTTTTTTCTCTGTGTCCAGGATCAGCGTTTGGGCTTCCTCTGACCTGCCTGTTCATCTTTCCTTCCTCCCTGTTCCCACAGCTTCCATCCTATCCTGCTCCCAGGGCTGCTCCCCTGACTCGCCCCTTCCATCACTCTCTTCGTATCCATACCAGAATTCTCTTCTTTAAGTCTCATCCGATCAATGCCCCTCTCCTTAAGTGGCAGAGACAATGTCTTGACCTTTTATATCTCCAACAGCAGCTAACCTCGCACTTAGTAGATGCATCAATAATGCTTGTTTTTCTGTCATAGCAAAAGTCCACCCGGGTTTTAGATGGTCGGTCTCAGCTTTCTACCATTGCCACCTCACAGGACATCCAAATGGTCTCCAAATGATCTCCACAGTGATAGCACCTCCACTGCCTTAGTTGTGGAGGAAATGCACCATTGCAGAAAACAGTGAAAGTGGTCAAAACACTGGGAATTGGAATCTAGGAGGGAAGTTAGGGAATTGAAATTAATGAGTGTGAGAAAGAGAGACAAAGATGGTGAGAGGTTATAGGGAGAAGACTGAGTACCATGGCTTTCTTCAGACAGTGTACACACATCCTTAGTTTCCACTCTCATACACGCATACCTTTGGCATAACCTTTAATGCTTGATACTTTACCATCTCCCTGGTTATTGCCCAGGTGTTTATCTTCTGTTGTGATGGTCCATATATGTTACCAAGGCTGTGTGATGTTGTTTGGTGGTGCAGTTCAGGATGTACCAGGGCTGAGATGACTCTGCACGCTTGCTGAGCACGTCCTCCAGAGATGTGGACACAGCCATGAGGGTGACCCAGGCCTCCTCCTCAAAGAGTTTCAGGGGGGTCAGACATGGAGCCAGTGAGCTCCAAGAATGTAAGAGGGAGAGTCCTAAGACACGGCAGGAAAGGTACAGGTTCAAAGTAAGTGATTTCCAGTGAGAGCTGTCAAACTCTTGCAATGGGTTACGGAGAAAGCTTGTGGTCTCCTCTTTCCTAGAAATGCTAAAGTCATAACAGAAAAACTCTCCAAAGTGACTTAAGTGTCAACTTCTCTGGAGGCCTGAGGATGGGGCCGGGAGCCTTCTGGCTCTGTATTCCTGCAGTTAACTTATCTGGGTTGCTTATTCCAACCACAGAAGTTAAATTTGTTACTTATGAGAAATAATACAAGATCTTTCTTCCTTTCTTTTTCTAGACTCTCCCTAGTCAAATGTTGCTTTTTTAAATAGAGGAGCTTGTTTTGCATTTTTTCCTTTCATAGCATTCAAATTTAGCTTTTGTGTATACCCTCCCCAGTAGTTCAGAGTACAGTCATGAGCCCCAAATTCTAATGAATGTTCACTCTTCCTGAAAGATGGTGTGTGGAGTGTGTATATGGATGGAAGCTAGGCTGTTGAGGATTTTATAGAACTCACCAGCATTAACAATGGATGTTTTTGGTGATGTCAGAATGTTTTTATTTATTTTTGTGACTCAACAAACACTTATTGAGCCCTTCCTCTATATCCGGCCAGTTGCTGAAGAAACAAAGATGCATGAGATGTGGTCCCTGCTTTTAAAGCACTTACAGTCTAGTAGGGAAGATAAATATGGGTACAAATAACCATATATGTTACAAAGAAAGGATTATTCTGGTTCGAAGGAAGGCCATTCATCATGAAGGATGGCTTTATAGTGAAATTCTAATCAGTTTGAAATTCAACTTTTTCAAGCTTGTATCTTGTATTAGCCTTGTTTTTCCCTTTTAAAAATTATTATTTCTGAACAGGTAATAGATTCATATATTTCATATACTGAAACAGTTTAGAAAGGTGTTTATTGATAAATCTCACTCCTACCCTGGTCCCCATCTACCCACCTCTCCAACGGAACAGGTAAACCATGTCTATTAATTTCTTGAGTATATGTCTAATGCCTCTTCAAGTAAAATAAAATAGACAAGGTTTGACAATCAAGTTCGTGAACTCATCCTAGAAAAAGTGCTACATACCTCATTGCTGAATATCATTATGGTCACCTTCAAAGTACTCCCCTTGCAAAGCTATGCACCAATGTCAGCACCTAGTCCACCCATCAAAGCAACTTTGGAACTCTTTTTCTGGAATGGCCATCAGAGCTATCATCATATTACCCTTGATGTCCTGAATGTCATCAAAGATGTCTTCCTTTTAATATTTCCTTGATCTTTGGATAAAGGAAAAAAGTCATTGGGGGACAGATCAGGTGAGTAAGGAAGGTATTCCAATACAGTTATTTTTTTACTGGCTAAAAACTCCCTCACAGACAGTGCTGTGTGAGCTGGTGCATTGTCATGATGCAAGAGCTCATAAGGGACCATTTTTTGCACACACATTTCTCATGCCAAGATTTTCAGTTAAGATTTTCCTGTTTCTTACTGATGTTTATTTGGTGTGCTATGCTTCTCATGGTCAGCCAACAATTTTGATGCACAGTTAGACACATTTTTGCAATGCTTTTGTCCGCTCTGCTCATTACTGGCCATCTTCTTCATCAGTGACACTTTCTCTCTGCTCAGAAAAACGTTTACTCCATTTGTACATTGCTATTTTCTTCATGGCATTATCCCCATAAACTTGAATTTACATGTCCCTGACTTCACTTCCACTCTTGCCAAATTTAACAAGAAATTTAATGTGTTTTCGTTGTCCCAATTCAAACTGACATTCTCTCGATGACAACGCTGATGGCCATTCCAGATAAAGAGTTTCAAAATTGCTTTGTTGGGTGGACTAGGCACTGGTATCAGTGCATAGCTTCCCAAGGGGAGTACTTCAAAGGTCACCATAGTGATATTCAGCAATGAGGTATGTAGCACTTTTTCTGGGATGAGTTTCTGAACTTAAATGTCCAAGCTCGTATATATATTTCTAAGTTTTCCCTTTCTTGCACAAAAGGTGGCCTACTGTTTGCCCTGTTAATTTAACCGTAGATCTCGAGATCGTATCATCATGTCAGTACATAGGATGCATCCTTTTTCTTTCTTCATGGTGCACTACCTCATAATAATTTCATTGTTTTGAGATGTCAGGGTGAATCACTTATCTATTGCTGTATAACAACATACTCTCCAACACAGTGGCTTAAAACAACAACCATTTTATTAGTCATAATTCTATGGGTAGGCCATTTGGCCTGGGGACAACTAGGTGGTTTTTCTACTGGTTTTGTCTGGATTTATTCACGTGGGTGCGGCCATCTGGGCCAGACGGTCTGAGGTGGCCTCACAGGCTCACCAGAGATTCAATTCTGACCCAGCTAGAATATGTGTCTACAGCAGGCTAGTCCCACCTGCTTCACGTGGATCCCAAAAGCAGCAGGGGTTATGCCCCAGTGCGGCATATTTATTAAGCTTCTGCTTGCATCTTGTTTGCTAATGTTCCATTCGCAAAAACAGGTCACAGAACCACGCCCAGAGTCAATGTGGAAAGGAACATTGGGATGAGCAATTCATCAGAGGTCGTTACATAACTGTCAACTCTCTACGACACATGGTGTACTTCACCAGCCCCTGTGGTAGGACACCTGGTTATTTCCAGTCTTTTGGTTTTGCAAGTAATGCTCCAATAGTTAACCTTGTCCATAAGTCAGTTCACATGTGAACAGAATAAATGACCAGAAGTTGGCCACCGAGTCAAAGGGCAAATGCTTTCTAAATTGTCTATCTATTCTATTTCTGTGGTGCTGTTTCTCTGATTATTTGAAGCTTGTGTTTCTGTCACTTGTACAGGAGCTTCGAAAATGTAAAAGGAGTTTAAATGGGAAGTGCATGTAAACTGAATTAATTAGTTACTCCTTAAATAACACAACTGATGAAAGCTAGACTAAAAATAGAATAATTTTGAATAAAGTAACGTGTATATATTATTTGAATAAATATGTCTATTATAACAATGCTTTGCATTTCTATGTGTTTATAGCATAAAAACAGTTTGCTTATAGTATCTCAATTTTCAGAGTAATTCTGCATTGAAAGTATAAATGGCCTCATTTAATATACGTATATGTGTGTGTATCAATGTGCGTATATGTATCTGTATGTATTTAAAGGCTTAGAGAAGTTATATAAGTAAGTCACAGCCAGGATATGTGCCCAGCCCTGTGACAACAAACTTGACTTCTTCCTATTAACTGTATCTTAGCAGGGACTTGTGGCATATATCTGGCTTAGCTTCAGACAACATAAATCTGCTCAATTTGCTAATTGCCACACAGATAGAATCACAATCACATGTGATATCTTCTCGGCAGCCTCCTTTTAAAAATAGTGTGAGTACTTCATTTCTAATTTCTGAATATGTGGGGAACATCCTTAGTTTTCTCTTGCTTTTGCACATGACATCCGCGTCCAAGTTGAGAGCTCATCTCCCGGTCTTAGTCACTAGTCAGTCATGACAGACGAATTCTCTTTAAGCCGATAGGTTGGCTTTCAGCCTTCAGGAAAGAGGAGTTATTTTTAAATAAAACCTTGCCTTGGCCCTCCTGCTGGATGTGGAAGGTAGACTGTTTTCTTTCTTTTAATTCACACTCAGACGTTTTCATTGGGGCTTGGTCCCAGAAAAGTGGGTCCCAAGTACAAACCGCCCACTTCCCTGAAGCATGATTGATTAGCAAAGCTGTTCTGCTCCAGGACAGCCTGTTTTCCCCAGCCTGGATGTTGACAGGTCCGACATGCACAGACTTTAAAACAGGTCGCTAGTCCCCAGGCTGCAGGCTGCAGGCCAAAATGCTTGTTCTTGAGGGAGAAGAAAGGATTCACTTTGGGAGGAGGAATGAACCCACCTTCTGGAATTCCTGGGGTATGGCAGGCCAGACCAGCATAGTCCTTGTTGAGAGAGGCCCTGTATGGCGTTAGGTGGGTGCCAAGAAAACTGTGTATGGCACAGAAGGCATGTGAAGTGAAGGTGGTGTTAGGACATTCAGGCTAAGCCTATGCAAATACAGCGGGCCGCAGTTGACTAAGAATCCCCACACATCAAAGAGAGGCATAAATTTAAAGAAAGATAGAAACTTGATCCCTAATCAAAGTAACCTATGATGGAAGTTTGGAAGTACAGCCAAGGGTGACACTGTAAACAGGATGAGGTACAGATCCCGGATCGTGTCTTTGCATGTTTGTCTCGTTCGTGGCATCTCACAGAGCGTCTTTGGCAGAGTAAAATCTAGACACATCTGCAGTCACAAAATGTGAAGGCTGAAAGTTACCTTAGAAACCATCTTGTCCAGACCCCACCATTTTAGAAATAAGTAAACGGAGGCAGGCAAGTTACATAAGTGGCCTCGGGTTGTTTTTCTGAGACGGAACCAGGTATTCTAAATCTTAGTAAAGTTCGTTGTCATAAAATTGTACTGCAAGTATTCTAATGAATGTTCACTGAATGAAGGAATAAGCTAAAGAAACTTACTTAAAAGCTACTCATTCAGTAAAATAATGTATAATTATTTACTTATACATTAACCCTAGGCGATCACCCAAGGTACGTTCTGTTGCAGGCGGTAGGAAAGGAGGCGTGTGTTATAAGGATGAATTGGCTACTGTCTTTTGAAAGACTTTCAGGAATTTGGGTCTCGAGACGTTTTGGCCATCTTACAGAAAGTCTTAAATGTCAGAGTTGGGTGAAAAAAGTCTGATTTTTCTTACAATGATGTGTTATATGCTCAAGGTGTAGATAGCCTGGTAGGGAAAAATTTAGCCCGAGGCGGAGAGTGGTCTTTATGTACAATTTAGTAAACTGGATTTCAGGGTAGCAGTTAGAGCAGAAATCATTAAGAAAGAGGGCCCCAGCCTTCTGCCTGACATCTCCTCCATAGTGCTTCCAACTCATTGCCCGGTGAATGCAGAAGGTGTCTGGCTTGTTTCAAACGTTCCCTGCCTGATGGGACTCAGGTATTTGCAGAGTCGGTAGCTTCAGATGAACACCACTCCTTCATTCAGAGCTTGATTTTTTTCCCCCATCGCATGGTCCACTGTTGGTTCTCTGTCATCTTTGTCTCTTGATTGTCTTGCACTGGGAGTGTAAGGAGAAACTTTTGCCAGTCCCTTCAAAGAAGCGTTTGATAGAATCTCTCATCATGAATAAATTTGACACCTGACAAAAAAGTGTCTAGACTCTTACTTTCCTCTCCAAGGTGCAAGTGGTCAGGCATATCGCCCCTTTGGGGGTGTAAATCCATTACTGTTCTTCTAGCCACTGAGAACATTTTAGAAGTCCATTTGTCAGTATCTACAATGGTGCCTCCTATTTGGTTTCCTGTGTCATAAAGAAAAACCTGCAAATACCTAAAAGCAAGGATTCCAATGAAATGTGGGTTCTACTTCATTATATTTGGTGTGGGAGGCTGTGTAAGTCTAACTCTAAGAATACCGGTAGTGGTATCTATCTTCATTCTAAGAATTTAGGGAGGCGAGGTCTGTACAGAATGAAATCACTCTGTCATATCTGTGAGGCTTCCTGCAGAACGAAGACAAAATAAACCCAAACAAACAAAACAGGAACATGGCTGAAAAAAGTATAATGTGGGCTTTTGGAACAGTGAAGTTTCTCAGCTCATTCTGGAAATGTTCTTTGGAGACCTACTTGCTTAAAAAGATCCTCCTCCCCCTTTTTGGTGGTGGTGTTTTGTTTTGTTGTTTTGTTTTGTTTGTTATGGTTTTGGTCCTTACTACCATATCGACCCTGTGTGTGGTTGGAAATATCAGGGTTTTCTTAATAAAAAAGGGAAAGGAGATAAGAGATTCTGCCATTCACACCACCGGAGGAGAGGGATGAGCCTAGCTATGATATGTGTGTGTGTGTGTGTATGTGTGTGTATTTCTGTGTGTGTGTTTC
This sequence comes from Tarsius wallacei, assembly GCA_963574415.1. NCBI lineage: Eukaryota > Metazoa > Chordata > Mammalia > Primates > Tarsiidae > Tarsius > Tarsius wallacei. The sequence goes on from CAUYQG010021703.1 coordinate 23,531, forward strand.
TGTCTATGTGTGTGTTTATGTCTATGTGTACTTCTATATCTGTCTGTGTATGCCTCTGTTTGTGTCTCTGTATCTGTGTGTGTGTGTCCATGTCTGTGTGTGTATCTGTGCATGCTCATGCATATGTCTCTACATGTATTGTGTATGTGCTTGTGTGTGTCTGTGTGTTATGTGTGTGTCTGTGTGACTGAGTGTGTGTTTCTCTGTTATTTGTCTGTGTTTATATGTGTGTTGTGTGGTCTGTGTGTCTGTGTGTGTCTCTATGTGTCTGTGCATGTCTCTGTCTGTGCACATGTTGTATGTGTGTGTATTTGTGCGTGCAGGTGCACAGCATAGTCATGTGAAACCGTCTTCCTTCAGCCTCACAGCTCTCTCCTTCCTCAACTTGAAGCCACTTTGCTTTGGTGTGAAAGCAGCTATAACGACTTTCTTACAAAATAAACACCAAATAACCAGAAACGCTCAAATCAAATCCACCTTAGGACACAATATTTAAGAACATAGACATTTTCCATGGAGAAAACCCCACACCAGACTGAGAAAGACAGGCCAATTTAACTTGAGTTTCTGCTTGCTTAGTATTTCCTTTCCACCTTCAGCCCCGTTGCCAACAAAAGAATGCATCTCTCACTAGAGATGAGGTTCACCCCTCAGCATCTGACTGATAATGGTTTTCATTTGAATTTTAAATATTTGGTGATGATTGGAGAAGGGTAAGAATGGGAGATTGAATATTACCTTATCTCATGAAAGCTTTTTCCCTCCCTCCCTTTCTTTCCTCCTTTTTGGCCTTCTTTCTGTCCCTTTCTTCCTTCCTCCTTTCTTTCTTTCGTCCTTTTTCTCGTTCCTGTTGTGATAGTCCCCCGATTTACCAGATGTGAGCATGCAAAAGCCAGCTGTAGAAGCGATTGACACCTCCCAGACACTACTCCTCTGAGGTAGCCGCCACTGAGGAAAATACAGGAATAGTTTGGCATTTGATTGCATCCTACACCTTTCAAGCAGGACAGATTGCTGCAGAATGACAATAAAAATAGCCACCACATAGTGAGCTCTCACCACATGATAGACGTGGTGCTAAGCTGTTGACTTGCACTGTCTGAGCCCTGAAAACCTCAAGCAGGTACAAGCATTTTCTCCATTTTCAGATGAGAGAGTAAATGATCTGTCTTCGGTCACACAGCTAAGAAGTGGTAGGGCGGTCTTCAGCCGGGTTGGACTCTAAGGGCCACAGTATCCTTACATGGGCCCCAGCCCTTAGGTACAACATTAAAATCGATTTCAGTCCAAATGCATTTGGCAGCCGCATGCCAACAAGCCATAAAGCCATAACTTTCTCACCTGTTTCAGGAAAACATGAATTCTTCTCACCTGTGTTTGTAATCATACTAGTTTCTGTTTCAAGAAGTCATTACATGTGAAGAAGATAAATTTGAAGAGCTTTTTTTTCTTTTTGTTTCTTTTTCTGCCACGTCTGGTGGTGAGATGTAGTCAGAGTTTGGATGCTAAAATATTGGAATTTCTGATGCATATTTGTGGTTAGAGGGAAAGTAAGTTGCAATGTGGAATTAGGAAATCTAAGAAATTCAGGAAATCGACTGAGCGCAGTAACTCACGCCTGTAATCTCAGCACTTTGGGAGGCCAAGGCGGAAGGATTGCTTAAGCCCAGGAGTTTGAGACCAGCTTAGGCAACATAGTGAGACCTTGTCTCTACAAAAAAGTTAGACGGTCATGGTGACGAGAACCTGTAGTCCCAGCTACTCTGGAGACTGAAGCCGGGGGTTCACCTGAGCCCAGGAGGTCAAGGCTGCAATGAGCCGTAATTGTGCCACTGCACTCAAGCCCGGGCAATAGAGTGATCCCATACTTGAAAAAAAATTATTTTCAGGAAATTCAAGCTGAGAAAAAAAACCATAACAATGATGATTCCAGGTATAGAAAACTTCAGGTGTTTGTCTGCCCCCAGCCTTCCTGAAGGGCTTTTTAAAAAAATTAATGTATTTAAAAAATTTTTTATTTACTCATCTTTAAGACAAATAAAAATTGTGCATAAAGTCTTTTGTATTTTATCCTGTGTGATAAAGGGCCCCATAGTTCCTTCTTGCTGCCTGAGTTAACTAAGCGTATTAACTATGTGCAGTGTTCAGCTCTCATTAATTTTCCATAGACTCATTTGCCTTTGATCTTTTGATTTCAAAGCCAGAAAAGATCATATAGAGAGAGAAACGATCGCATTATATCTCCTCCTCCAGTATGGATAGCTCAGCCTTTAATGGTGCCTTTCAATTGGGAAGAAGGTTTTAGTAACCAAGTGACTAAATTATACAACTAAACTTTCCCCTCCTTCCTTATCAATACTTAATTAGTATTGACCCTTCTTGGCTCAATCTCATTTCAGAACCTGCACAAATGAACTTTTTCCATAAATGAACCTTTTAAAGTATATATTTGAAATATCTTTAAACCTAAGAATATAGTGTTTAAACAAGTTATGCATTGATTTCTTCTTACTCTGAGATATTTCTCAAGTGATTTTTCCTGAAAGATTCTTTGTGGTTCATTGAACAAAAAAACAAACCAAGTATCTGGTCTGCTAGAGATTGCAGGGATACAGGTAACTCAGCTTTTTTTTGCAAGGAACTTAGGTCTACTAGGGAAATGAGACATTTCAACAAATAGCCATACAGTAAAATAGAAAACTGTCCAGTGCTTTCATTTTACTGCTGATTACTACATTCCTAAAAGCTGGTTAAATTATAGTTTTATTGAATGCTAACAAACTCTTATTCCCTTCCTGCACAGAATTTTAAGAACCCTTGATTTTATCTGAGTTATAATTATGGTAATCACATTTTCCATACCCAAAATTAAGACGCATGGTCTGACAAAGAATTTTTGTGCCACTTCTAGGTGTGAGACCACCCATAGCTAGATTTTTTTAAAGCAGGCTTTTTGGGGCAAGCCCTATAAAAATAGAGGTTTGCTAAATAGGTGTGTTTTTAGACTTTTCATTAAAAGTCTACAATACAAACAGTATTCTATATTTTTTATCTGACTCAACATGTTATATCCTAAAGCACTATTTTACAGTCTAAGGGTACGTGTTAGCCTATTCATAAAAACATACTGCTGCATAGAGTAATAATACCTGCCATTATCCATGTGTAATAAAAAGGTCCCAAGTGATCTTCTCGAGGTCTTTAATTTTCCTTTTGAAGATAAAGCTCCTTATTTCACTTTCAAGGTTCAAGGTTTTTGAACTTTGCAAGTGATTGTCATTGAAGCGTGCCAGATGTGAGCAATTGTGAGCATAGTCCTTGAAATGAGGGTGAAAGAGAGTGACTTTTTCTTCTCTATTTTCTCCCCCCGCTATCATCTATGGTTTCCACACATATAATTTTACAAAACAGCAAAGCATGGGAAGGGATATCAGCTGGAGTTACTATAGTCCAGGCATGGGACATTTGAACTGGGGAGACCTTAGAGATAAAATAGACCAGTGTTATGACGTACAGATGATGAAACTGAGGCCTGTTGGGACCGAGATTCAATGACTTACCCAAAGCCACACAACTTGTCATTGGCAAACCCAATTCCAGATCCCCAGGTATCTGACCAAGGAAGGTTTCCATTCCCTAGTTTTGTTGTTTTCTTCCGTTCTGGAGTCATTCTGTGCAATTCCCAACCACTTGATGTTAGGCACAACCCTTAAATGTGATTATATAATTCTAGTATCATATATGTGATGTATGGACCACCATAGTATCCTGGAAAAATAATATGGAGAAGCTGTGCCTGCCACCGATGGCTCCTTGGTAGAGGTGACCTTGCAGGCACCAGAAATTCCCTTGGCCAACTGTCAGCTAGCTCTAAGCTGAGTTCAAGGCAAGTCTTACATACTGTGGTTCCTGGTCTCCTGAGGAACACTAACCTATTGCTGATCCAAGAGCCCTTGGGATCAGACTTTCTCCATGAATGCTTTCTTTGTGGTTGAAGTATCACAGTATATAGTTGGACCACTGCTCTCTTTAATAGATGGTTTTAATAACTATTTTGTAAGATGACTGCATGTGTAAATTGATTATCTGCTGATCCTTTTGTAGTTCATAAGTGTGATGATTGGATTTTCAAGCTCATGTGTGAGATGTGCCAATCTCAAACCTTGTTACAGTGTCAACACATTACCTGTCTGCTGTGAAAAAAAAAAATAAGTTGATTATCTGAATGCACTTTCAGAGTGTATCTTCCATTAGAAACATATCAGATAATTCAACAATATTTGACTGTCCTTCAAATTCAACCCCATTTCACTATAAGTTCTCATTTATTCATTTCATTCAATGATTATTTATTGAACTACTATATGGCAGACACTTTTCTGCATACGGAAGATACAGCAGTGACAGACAAAAATTCCAGCCTTTTTGTGAATTATATGCCATTGGATTGTGTTAATAATTGTATAAAAGAAACTATTAGCTTGCCAAAAATTTAGATTACCAAGGGAGCAGAGAGCTAAAGGAAATGAGAACTCATATTTATTGCATATCTGTGACTTTGTCATGTGCTGTGTTGGGTGCCTTATCTCATTTAATCATCACAACAACCCTATGAAAGATAAATATGATTATCTTTAGTTTTTACAGATCAGTAACCAAGGTTTAAGAATGTAACTTGTCTTTCTTCAGGTCGTACAAGTAAGGACATAAATCTATCTCAGTCTTCTCAATACCATGCTAGATGTATATATATCATGTTAGATCCACATATCTGAGGTGTAGACCACCATACTATCATGGTGAGAAACCTCGGGGCACATTTTTGCCCATTCATATTATATATTAAGAAATGTCTTTTCGTGGATAAATAGATTAAGGAAATGTGGTATGTACATACAATGGAATTTTATTCAACCTTAAAAAAGCAAGAAATTCTGCCACATGCAACAACATGGATGAATCTCGAGGACATTATGCTGAGTGAAATAAGCCAATCACAGAAGGACAAGTACTGCATGATTCCACTTATATGAAAGATCTACAATAGCCAAATTCACAGAAGTGGGGAGCAGGTGGTTGCTAGGGGCTAAGGGAAGAGGGAAATGAGGATTGCTATTTGCTACAGGTGTAAAGAGAGTAGCTATCACGTTAAGTGTTCTTAACACACGTATCATTTCATTGGACTTGTTTGAAGCATCATTTGAAATGCAGTTGTTAAGTTCATGTTCCCCTTACCATTTGTGTAGATTAATCTAAATTTCTAAGTAGCAATAATCACTATAGTACACTCTTGTTTCATAACAAGCATCTCCCATAGAGTACCTCACCCCAGATTAGCTATTTGGTGACCACAATAACATGTGCTTCACAGATAACACATGACCTTTCATTTGGCTCAGAACTTAGTGGTTGACTTTGCTAAAAATAGGTCTTTAATGGTTGAGCGTGACCTTCATCACAGGGTGCTACTTGGGAGATTCTCTCTTCATATGTGAAATAAGCATGGCTGTAGAATTTATTGCCATCATTTCTTTGATGAAATTCACTAAAAAGGTGCTGGAAGTTTTTGTTCCCAAAATTAGTTACACAGGAGAAATATGGAGTCTGCCAGTGTTGGGGACCAAAAGCCTTCCATGTATCCAAAAAAAAAAAAAAAAATAGATGGGGGCAGGCAACATTTCTGGAGAGGAGTGTGAGGGTGGATCAAGTCTGGATGCTGGAACAGGAGTGAGGGAGGGAGGAGGTCTTGCTGACTTGTGTCTTGACCTGGTTGATGCTGATTTAGTGGCATGTACTGGACCATGGTGGCACCTGGTTATATCATTCCAAGAATCCAGCTGCCATCAGAGCCTCACTCATTAGGTTGGGGGCACCGAGGGATGCATGTGTGCCTCAGTCACATCTTTTACCCACTCTCTTTGGCCATCTTTCTAGTTTAGGGCCTTTGCAGTAGAGTTGTGTATACCACGCTTTTCAGGTATCCCACCCCGTACTTCCCATCACCCTTAGAATAGTATCCAAACTCTCTGTCTGATTTCCAGAATCTTGCACTGATTCTCAAGCCTCATCTCTCATGATCTGCACACTTGCCCCTTACTCATGGGCCACTTGGGCTGAATTTCTGATCCTCTAAGCACATCAAGTTGCTCCCTCTTTGGGACCTTCTGCTATTTGTGACCTCTGCCTGCATTGTACTACCCTGGATTTCCCCGGGGCGGATCCTTCTTGCCTTTCAAATCTCATTTTAAATGTAACTTTCTCAGAGAGGCTCCTCCTGCTCACACAGTCATTCTTCCTGTCACTCCACTTTACTTCTCTAGCTGTTTTCTATGATGCAGTCATTGCTGTGCTTGTCTATCCTTTCAGCTTCATGAAAGCAGGGATCATGCCTGTTTTATTCTCCGCAACACCCCAACACCTAGGTGAGCACCGAGCACATAGTAGTTGGATAAATAGATATCAAATTAAGGAAGGAGGGAGGTACTCACATTACAGGTGTTATGAATGTATCTGTAGGTTATTTTGTTTTTAATAATGCAAAAGAAAGGAAGACCAGGCCAGTTTTCTTTTTTAATTTCACATTTCACTTCAACAAGTAGCTGCTTCTGATTGGTCAGAGATTAATTAATCATATGCAACAGGCTGTCCTAAGGGGATTCAAAGGCACCACTCTTTTCAGTGATTTACAGATGCACTGGCCTAAAACCTACTCTCTGGCACCGATTTCAGAATCGCCACTTAACGCATCAGAAACCTTTAGGGCTTATCCTGAACTCCAAGGCTGGCTTAACTTCTGCATAAGCAGTTGCTCATGCATGGATACCTACAGTGAGTGATTTCGCCAGAAACCCACCTTAGCTACTTTAATAGAGTGTGATGTATTTCACACACACAGAAAGCATTTTTTTCATCTGAGTAGGTTAGTGACACCTTTGAATACAAATGACCTGTTCTTGAATATGTTGGAAACTCACAAAATTTTTTCTGGCTCAGAAGTAGAATTCAGTTGAAGATAAGTCTGTTGTAAAAGATCAAGTTATTTTAGTAACTATGAAATATCATAGTTACTCAAAAAAAGACTTGTACTTGCTGGGGCAGCTCCATGGTTTCTAGGATTGAGAACCATCTCCAGGGCCTGACCTTCAGAAAGAGAGAAAGGAGAATCCCTTCCTCCCTTGCAGAGAGCATGGGGCAGCTGGTGGCTATGTTCCTGCTGTCTAAAAGTGAGAGGTAGACTTAAATGTTGACTGAAATCCACAATACTTTTGGAGTCTGGCTTCTGATGCCTTATGGGACATGCCTTTGTATTTGGGGATCTAACATTATTAATTTGGAAGGAGGATGTAGATCGAGTTTGAAAACCTGGCTTTAGGAAAGATCTTTTGAAAATAAATGAGGGGTTATTTTTACATTTGCAAATACAGAGAATATCCCATGGCACAGAATCATCCCATTGAGTTCTGCATTCCAAACCAATTACTTATTTGCTCTAACTTTAGTGATGTAACTGTTGCTTGGAGATTATTATTAAGGGTATATTTAACAGTCTTACAGTGGATTCTTTCTAGGGAGAATGGTGGGAAATAACTATTTTTTTCAGTGTCCCCCTTGGGAGAGGGACCTCTCTTCTTTGGTTCAATGTCACAGTAAGAGGGAAGTTAAAAACAAAACAAAACAAACAAACAAACACTTTGATGATGAGATTGGGGTTGAGTAATATGTTACATCCCAGTTTATCGTAAGTACAGTAAATTCCGACAGTTAGAAGAACAGTGAGGTATTCTGGTTAATTCTACATTCTGTTTAATCTAGAGATAGCCAATAGACCACCTCTCTATGATCAATGTTTAGAGAATTCAAGCACAACAAAATATACTTGCTGTCAAAACAATACTGAACACATGTTTATCTCCTCTGATGATTTAGAAGACATTTGAAGATCTCACCAAGCCTTGGAGTCATCACGAAGAACATCAGTTATCTCGGACATAGCCGTTAGTAGGGATTTCTGACTGATAATGGACTGGCCTGTTATTGCTGATTGAAAGCAACAGTTCGTTGGGTGTGGTGTGTGGGGGTGGCACCCGATTCTTATTTTCTTAGGTCTCATCAGGCAATCTGGAAGACTTACTCAGAAATACAAAGACCCTAAAATGAGATGATGTATGTAAAGCCCCAGTGCTGAGTCTAACACAGAAACAGTCAGTAAATGCAGGGTGACTTTAATATGTTTATCTGTGATTGGTCTGACTTATTTTTGCCTTATTCTTTTTGGGGTGAGGGAGCTCTTCATACACAGTCATGGTCCCCTCAACTGGAGGAACTTGGGAGGCCTAACCTAGGACAAACAGAAACTTTTTTTTTTTTTTTTGAGTTGGAGTCTCACTCCATCGCCCAGACTGGAGTGCAGTGGCCGCTCCTGGCCACCGCAGCCTCGACCTGCTGGGCTCCGACGATCCTTCCGCCTCAGCCTTCCAAGTAGCTAGAACTACAGGCGCACACTACCACGCCCGGCTAATTTTTGATTTATTGTAGAGATGAGGTCTCGCCAAGTTACCCAGGCGGGTCTCGAACCCATGGGCTCAGGCAATCCACTCACCTCAGCCTCCCAAGGCGTGGGATTACAGGCTGAGCCACCGAGCCCGCCCAAACAGAAACTTTTTTTACCTCCAGTGCTGTTCATATGTTTAAACTAAGCAACTAACTGCAAGGGACTGTCATTAAAGTTAAATGTTGAATGTTTGAATCAGTTATTATTATGACTTCAGATTGCATCTTCTCCCTGGGACAAGTCTGGAAAGAGTTAGGAGAAGCAAATATAAAAATGTCTAGGTTGTCTTTCTTTTGTTTAATATGCTGCTAACGAGAGGATAAATTCTTGTAAATTTTTTGGAGGGCAATTTGACCTTAATTTTGAAAATGCCAAGTTTACATACCATTTGACTTTTCATTGCCCTACTAAGAGTTTTTTTCTACATGTGTGTAAGGATGTTCATTGCAGCATTATTTATTTTGATTTTGTGGAAAAAAAACCAACAACCAAAAATACAGACTGGGGAATAAAAGCAATGTCTGTGTAGGGGCTGGCTAGATTGGTAAATTCATATGATGAATTAAAATGCTGCTATTAAAAAAGATGATAGATATATATGAACTCACATTTTAAAAATACTCGAGACCTATTGTAGAGGGAAACAATTGAAGTCTGTATGGATAATATGACCTCATTCATGAGAAAAAATTAAATATACATATAAATACATGTATACGCATCGCATTTTCTGGAAGATATATAATATGCTGTTCAGTTAATATAATTTTAAAATCATGAGTACTATACATTAAAATTAATAATTATTACAAATTAATAAAAAATTAATGTTAGTTGATATAAACATTGTGGTAAAATGAGTATGGTTAAATTATTTAAAAGTTTGCTTTCTGACATTTGTTAAATATTTTCTGGTTTACCTTCTAATTGGCTCATTCAAACCTTTATTCCTATCACCTATATAATTAAATTTCAATCTAGTTCAGGGTCATTCAGAATTTCCAAATGATGATTTTACTGTTTCTCCAACAGTGTGGAAGATAATGGTGATCACATTAGTCATTACTTACTGAACCCCTATGATGTGCTCACTTGTCCTTATATTTTCTCTGAATCTCACAAAATCCTGAAAGATAATAAGGAAACAGAGGCTCTCCCACCTTAAGGAACTTGCCAAAGTTATGCAGCCCAGAAGTTTAGGAGCTAGCACTGAAATGCGGGTGTAACTCCAAAGACCATACTCTTTCCATGTGTCATTCTGCTTTAGATATGGTGATGGTGAATTAGTTTCTCAGAGTCTGTTTTGTGGTTGAAACAGATAATTTTTAAAAAGAGATAAAACAGCATGCTTTGGATTGTTTTTTCTTATTATTTCTTTCTAGCATTTTCCACTCACCATTGTTATTAATTATTCTGTGCTTCACAATTGTCCCAACTTTGATCATATACTTACAAAGTTTATGGAAACTTCCCAAACCCACTGAATTCTGCTATTTGCATGGTGCGAACGCCAACCCGATTAGCAAGGGCCAAGTGGCGCATGCCATCTAAACACTGCTCCAGCTCTCTGGGTTGGACCTGATTCAGATGAGCACACACCATATCATTGTTTATTTTCATGAGATAAAGAGCAAAGAAATATAAAAGAGCAAAATCTGCTTTTGAAAACATTCAAGTAATGTAATTTTTATTAGTTGAACTAATTCTAGGTTTGGCTTGGTTTTGATGTAACAGATTTCTACCATTCCATAGGGTACCCCCAGGATAGCCATGCTGAAGTAACAATAATAGGAAGACCCTTCCAGGCCCCTGTCTCCTTTCTTGCTTCTCTGAAATTCCATCCTTCTTTCATTCTGCTGCTTGCAGAGACATCATCTTTATCTGAAATTGTTCCAGGTATTTTCTACCTGGAAGAAAGTATAAAAAAGTCCAGGTTGTGTTTCTTTTGTTTAATATACTGTTCATGAGAGGATAAGCGAGGTGGGTGGAGGCGACCATGCCACCCAATAGGCGGCCAACCTGGTTTTAGGAAAAGCTTTTCAGAGGAAATGATAACTACACTGAGTCCCAAAAGAGAAACAATAGAGGTGCTGACTTATCTAGACAGAAAGAACAGCATGTGCAGAAGCTCGAAGTAAAAGCTCACAGCGCAGCTGTTGGGCTCTAAGCATCTGATCTCTGTTGAATGAGGATATTGACTACAGATTAGTTAGTTGACCTTGTGAAAGGCTCATCATATCAATATTATCACAGTACAAAAACATTCCGAGAATAAATCACTTTGTTACTAAACACTCCCCCAAACACCATTATTGACAACTGTGAGTACTTTCGACTCTTTTTCTTTCCCTCATATCTGGTTATACCTGTCTCGTCTTCCTAAATTCACACCGGCAAATGACACGCCTGGGCAAGATGCAAACTTATAGATTCACGTAGAATGAATTGATAAGTGCCTATTCTTAATCAGGGGTTGTTGGTATAAAAATCCTTTTTTTAAAAAACAGGGAAATGCTCCAGGCTGGAGTTTCTGTTTTCAATAATGAAGATGGATATTCACATGAGAGAAAGACAAAAGAAAACAGAATGCCCCAGCCGTGGGCTAAGAAGTTGGCTATTTTTATTTGTCACAGACAAAAACATCAAATGGCAATTCTTGCTTCATTTCTCTTTATGTATCCGGTACTAAGGCATGCTACTAAATGTTAAGTTCTGTGAACTCCTGACAATGTATAAACTTGGTTTTCCAGTTTATATACACCACAGTTTGGGATTTCCATCTATCCTCCAGCTAATCAGGAGAAACTTTGTTTGGGGGGTTCTTTTCTTTATTTTGTCATCTAAATTTACTTTTTGCCTATGAACACTAAAAAGGCGAAGACCACATTTGGAAATTCATATGTGCCAATGTACATATTAGCCTGAAAAATATATGTATTGGACTTTGGAAAGTAAAATAACAGATCTTTTCTGCTTCAAGGTCAGCCGTAAGTGGACTTGTAAAGAAAGGATTAAAAAATAATATATGGTTAATATTCAGGAACAAGAATGGTCCTATCACACACAAAACGAATTCAGCTCAAAGATAAACAGTAAAATGCTGCTGTTTTAATTGTCTGCAAACTTCCACTAATTATAAATTACAGACAGATAGTAATACCCATAGATTAAAAAGCCAGTTGAAAACAGAGACTCCTGTAGTAAATATTAAGCATTGTGGGGTACATTAGTCACATGTGTATATAAAGACAATAAATCCACATAAGTATAGCTATGATGAAATGTGTATAAAGCAGTTTGAACTCCACAGAAGTAAGCAAAGTATAAATAGATAGCATGCTCAGGCACAGAGAAAATCAAGTGCTATTTTAGCACTTGGGCTAGTGATAATTTATTGTTCGAGCTCTCCAGTTGCATCAGTGTTTATATGGTGCTGTATATTAACTGAGACAAAAATAGTCTGTGCACATCACTGTCTTGGAAAAATTACTGAGTGATCAGCAGAAACTGTATCAAACAACCACTCCCCTATGAGCGAGGGATTTATAATATTTAAAATATTCATTCTAAAGCTCCAAGCTGTTTAGCCAATTCTGTCTGTTAATAAATATGGTTCAAAGAGAGGCGGCGCGGCATATGTAATGGAAAAAGACACTAAAATGGCCAACATTCCAAACTCAGGGCCCAGATTGCCTGGGTTCACATTCTGGCTCTGTCACTTACAAGCTGTGCAGACATTGGACAAGTTACTTAACCTCTCTGTGCCTTGTTTTCTTCATCAGTAAATGGGGTTAAAGATAGTACCTAGCTCACAGGGTTGTTGTGAAGCATTTGGAACGGTTCCTGCTGCAAAGTGAGGGTTTGACTACCTTGACCCTGACACAGACTAGCAGGAGTGACTTTGGATAAGTTACTTAACCTTCTTGATCTTTGGTTTCTTCTTTGTAAAATGCAATGAATAACAAACACCCCACAGTATGACTGAGAGAATCAAATGAGATACCATATGGATTGCAGCAAGTCCTGAAGGAAGCACTGAAGAAGGTATTCTTGGTGTCTCTCTGCATCCTTTCCCTTGCAAGGATGTTTTTAGTGACTATTTCTGAGCACATCGGTGTATCAGGCACTTTGCCCCCACCCCGCTTAGCTCTGCCCTTACCTTGTAAAGTCACAGAGAGTCAGACATTGGAGCCCAAGTCTAGTTGACTTCAAGACCTGTCTCTCCATCACCTCCCTAAGCTGCATCTCCTTAGCAATTCTTCTTTCAGAAAGCCTTTCGAGATTAACATCACCCAGTTCTGGCTTACTCACTTCCCAGTTTGGGCTGTATTTTTATCTGTGGCATTGAATATGTTTGACCATTTTATGTATCTGTCTCTTCAACCAAAGCCTGTGTGCTCTGAGAATGAGCATCTCTCATAACTCCTTCTGGTGAGCCCTTTTTGACTGGTTTTCAGTCTGATTAGATAAGAATTGGGCATAGCTGAAGGATTTGACAGGCTGGAAGTGATACCAGCTTAAAGTTGGCCTTGAAGCGAAGAAGCAGAACAGAGATGCTCACCGTACCTGGGGCCACGCCAGGCATGCTCAGACATCCAGACCCTGGAAAACGCTGGTTGTTTCTGAGTCTACTGTCTTCATTCAAGAAGAAGGGTAGACATTCAAGAAGTAGCCATGGAAGACTTTCAACAATTTATGAGGGGCGTCACCAAGAAAGACAAGAGGATAACCTCCAAGAGGCCGCCAAGAATGGCATTACTTGCTGCATTCACCACAGTCTGGGGTCTGAACTTCATCCTGGCAGGCTTGAAGACCTGATCCATCTCAAAGGACAAATCCATCTCTTAGGGGCTGACTCCCATTAAATGCCCACTGTACAGGCGCTCAAAGAAGATGCCAGTATATTCGTTTTGTAATAAGAAAATTTCAGGCAAATATGCCTACTCATCTAACAAGTTCATGCTCTCTCCATGGACAGGTTTTATGGGGAAGCCAGAGGTGCTGCAGAAGTAACTTGGTGAACACAGAATCTTAACACAGGCGCAGGAAGGTGGGATACTGGGTCAGTGTCAAGCTAATGCCACACGCGCATTCTTAAGTTTGCCTCAGGTAATGGCCACTGCTCCCTTTCCATAGCACTGGACTCTGGAGGGCATAGGCCGGCAGCTGACACGTCCCTGTTGTGATCGTCATAGCCATCCCCTGAATGCGTTCAGTTGAGTTGTAATCAAACATTTCAGGATTGGGATCTAAGTTGTTTCTTTGAGGTGCCCTTTTCTTTTCTGTTCTGCTGTGTATCTCCCCTGTGTGAACACGGGGGTGGTGGGCGTTTAAGGGATGGGGCCCCATACAGGCTCTACACACAGCATAATGGAGCAGGCCACCTTCAAAAGACACTCAAAGAAGGGCATGAGAGAGGAGCACAGTTATTCTTGCTAAAACAAATTACACTGCTTAATGTACACAATAGATAGGAAAAAGAAGAGAGCAAAGGAATTCTCTCTGGGCAAATGTTTACTATGGAAACTGTGTGATTACAGATGTCCATACATGGTTCTCAGACACATTTGTTCAAGCCCCCGCTCCATACGGCGGGTGATGTGTCGTGATTTCCCGTTCTTCCGAACTCCAGTCCCACGTGCATGGATCCCATTGCTCCCTGACCTTCTCTTCAGACACCTTCCTCAGAGCTGGTTTCCTTCTTGATGTCTTTGAAATGTCTCTCATCTAGAAGCTCTCTGAGGTACCCAGGCACAGCTGAGCTGGTGCCAAGCGTGAGGGCCCCATCTGCAGCTGTCTCTCATGAGGAACAGCTGTCCTGAGCCCGGCGAGCAGGCGAGGCCTGTGTCCCAAACACCTCACCCTCCCCTCAGTAATTGCTCAGCTAATGTGAAGTATTGTGTGATCAGGGGTGTGCCTAAGATACCAGCTCCTACAGGAGGCCCTGTTTTCCTCACCTAGGACAATGGAGGAGGAACAGACACCCACCCCTTCCCTTCTTCTTCTTTTTTGGGGGGGGAGACACTTTGTCGTTCAGGCTGGAGTGCAGTGCCACCATCACGGCTCACTGCAGCCTTGACTTCCTGGGCTCAAGTGAACCTTCCACCTCAGCCTCCTGAGTATCTGGGACTACAGGCCCGTGTCACCATGCCTGGCTAATTTTTGTATTTTTTTTTTTTTTTTGTAGAGACAGGGTTTCACTATGCTGCCCAGTCTGGTCTCAAACTCCTGGGCACAAGCAATCCTCCCTCCTTGGCCTCCCAAAGTGCTGGGATTACAGGTGTGAGCCACCGCTCCTGGCCCCTTCTTCTTTCTCTCCTTGCTCCTGGCTCACAGCTAGGAACGAGGGGTGAGGAGGGTACATCCAGAGGAGTCATTTTCTTCCCTGTCTAGAGACTTGCCCTCGGGGAGCCGCTGTTATTCCTTCTAAAGTCTCATCTGCCCGCTGATCTTGCTCCACGCAGAAAGCTTTGTATTTGTTATCCTTCCCCAGAATCTCCTTGTCTGTGGCAAGTGGTGGGTCTAAGCCCCGCCTTCAGTGTGGCATGCATTTGCTCATTTATGCACTGACAGGGATTCCTCAGTGACCTGCGCATGCCAGGCTCGGTGCCGAGCGCTCCAGGCAGTACCATGACTTCAGCGGTTTGCAGAAGCCTTCAAATATTTTAGTAAGCCTCTGTTTCCAGCCTGCTTTCCCCTGATGGGCTGCAGTGAGCGTTACACAAGGAATCCTTTTGCAATGAGTTGCCCTGCTCTTCAGGCAAACACCCCAGGTAGGGACATGAGGTTTTATTACAGTCTGCAAAATTTCCTTGAAGAGATTGGCGCAGAGCTCTGTGCAAAATGTTTTGTCCTACGAGCGATATGCGTGTTTGTGTGTGTAATAAAACTGTGGAGCTGATGTGCAGAATGGGCCAATGAAGTCAGTTTTATGGTCTCATTATAGCGTGGCTCTCACTAGGAGAACGGAGTTTGCACAGCCTCTCCTTGTGCCAGGCTGTGTAATATGCAGGGTGGCTGTGGTTGCGACTCTCTCTCCTTCCTGTCACCCACCCCGTGGAAAGCCCTGGTCTCGGAGAAGCAGCGTATGTTTTCCCAGAGTTCCTCTGCAGAGACCAGCCAAAGATGTACTTTGCCCATCAGGTGTTAGGATCCTTGCTCCATGTGGTCAGCGGGTGGGAGCCCCGTGCTTTCTCAGCATGCGGCTGGTATGGATGGACTGGCACTGGGACTGTCTTCACGGTGCCCTATTTAAAACAGTGGGCCTCGGCCGGGCTCGGTGGCTCAGCCTGTAATCCCAGCGCTTTAGGAGGCCGAGGTGAGTGAATTGCCTGAGCCCGCGGGTTCGAGACCCACCTGGGCCACTTGGTGAGACCTCATCTCTACAATAAATCAAAAATCAGCCGGGCGTGGTAGCGCGCGCCTGTAGTTCCAGCTCCTTGGAAGGCTGAGGCGGAAGGATCGCCGGAGCCCAGCAGGTTGAGGCTGCAGTGGCCGGGAGCAGCCCCTGCACTCCAGTCTGGGCGACAGAGTGAGACTCCAACTCAAAAAAATAAAAAATAAAATAAAATAAAAATAAAAAGTGGGCCAGAGGTCAGCCACTTCTTCAGCCTGAGAGTGTCTGGGTGACTCTCCTGATTCTGCAGGCTGTGGGGGACAGGTCTCAATAAGACATGGCTCCCAGCCTTGGCTGCACACTGGAATCAAACTTTCCACCCCTGAGTATTTAAAAATGCTATTGCCCAGGCCACACCCCAAACCAATTCTACCACGCTCCCTGGGCCTGGGACCCACAACACCACGAGTGATTTCACTGTGTTGGCAAGATTAAGAATAACTGCTCTCGGCCTGGCTCGGTGGCTCAGCCTGTAATCCCAGCACTTTGGGAGGCCGAGGCGAGTGGATTGCCTGAGCCCGCGGGTTCGAGACCCGCCCGGGCAACTTGGTGAGACCTCGTCTCTACAATAAATCAAAAATTAGCCAGGCGTGGTAGTGTGCGCTTGTAGTTCTGGCTACTTGGAAGGCTGAGGCAGAAGGATCACCTGAGGCCAGCAAGTTGAGGCTGCAGTGGCTGGGAGCGTTCCACTGCACTCCAGTTTGGGCCACAGATTGAGACTCCAACTAAAAAAAAAAAAAAAGGGAAGATTAGAAC
>CAUYQG010021704.1:0-11427 GCA_963574415.1 Tarsius wallacei
CTTCGTTTAGCTCCTACCCTTGCCCCTCTTACCGACCATCTTGAATGAGTAGTATTCTTTCTTTTTTTTTTTGAGTTGGAGTCTCACTCTGTCGCCCAGACTGGAGTGCAGTGGCCTCTCCTGGCCACCGCAGCCTCGACCTGCTGGGCTCTGGCGATCCTTCCGCCTCGGCCTTCCAAGTAGCCAGAATTACAGGCATACACTACCACGCCTGGCTGATTTTTTTTTTTTTTTTTATTGTAGAGATGAGGTCTCGCCAAGTTGCCCAGGCGGGTCTCGAACCCGCGGGCTCAGGCAATCCACTCACCTCAGCCTCCCAAAGCGTGGGATTACAGACTGAGCCACTGAGCCCGGCTTGAGTAGTATCCTTTCGACTTGGAACTAGAAGAGGAATGCTGTCTGCCTAGACCCAAGCTCCTTTGCTGTCTCTCAAAAAATCACAGGGTCAACAACTTGACACTGGGAGTGTGTATGGGGGGGCGGTCCTTGTCACTCAGTCACTGGCTGTTTTAAAAATAATTGAAAAATGCAAATTACAACCAAAAGCCATGGGAGAAACTATTAAGCAAGAAGGTAGCGACTTCTGGGAGAGCTTGCATACTCATGTATCTGTGTATCCTCTCATGGTGTATCCATGAATGCAGGAATTCACCCATTTAGTTTTCAGAGCCTATTATTGTGTGACATGCCCTTTGCTAGGTTCTAGAAATAAAACAAGGAACATGTGAAAGATCTTGGTCTTTTAGCATAGGTGGAAGGAAATATAACTTATTAGATATTTCTTCTCTGAAAGCCTATAACGTGTTCTCTTTATCATTTGTATTAAAAAAAAAATTATCTTTGGCCAGGCGCGGTGGCTCAGCCTGTAATCTCAGCACTTTGGGAGGCCGAAGTGAGAGAATTGCCTGAGTCTGGGGGTTTGAGACCAGCCTGGGTAACTTGGTGAGACCTTGTCTCTACAGTAAATAAAAAAATAAGCTGGGCGTGGTAGCGCACGCCTATTGTTCCAGCTACTTGGAAAACTGAGGTAGAAGGATTACCTAAGTCCAGCAGGTCAAGGCTGTGGTGGCCATGAGCGTGTCACTGCAATCCATCCAGCCTGGGTGACAGAGTGAGACTCCAACTCAAAAAAAAAAAGAAAGAATACTACTCATTCAAGATGGTCGGTAAGAGGGGCAAGGGTAGGAGCTAAACGAAGATGATCTCACAGAGACGTGAGGTTTGTGAAGCTCATTCTGTTTCACCCCTGCCTGCCCCTGAGCTCATCCTGGACAGGAATCACTCAACCCTATTCTAACAGTCCACCAGCAGCAGCATCTCTGGATTCAGGGGTAATAAACACAGAGGGGAAAACCCCTACACATAACTCGGTCAGCTACATTTCCTTCCTTTTACATTACATAAAAAGTTTCTGAAGAGGCCGGGCACGATGACTCATGCCTGGAATCCCAGGACTTTGGGAGGCTGAGGAAGAAGCATCACATGAGCCCAGGAGTTCTAGACCAGCATGGACCCCATCTCTACCGAAAAAAAAAAAAATTAAAAATTAGCCATATGTGGTTATGCTCACCTGTAATCCCAGCTGTTTGGGAGGCTAAGACAGAAGGATAGACTGAACCCAGGAGGTTGAGGCTGCAGTGAGCTGTGATCTTGCCACTGCACTCCAGCCTGGGTGATTCTGACTCAAAAAAAAAAAAAAAAAATGTTGCTGGAATAGACTGTTAGCAAGAGTACATTCTTCTGAACCCGGCTGCTTTCCCAGCCAACATCCTAGTACATCGAGTCCTTGCTCAGAATACACTGTCTGCAGCCACCGACGGCCACGTCTCTCTGTGAAAAATCATCACTGCCCTTTAATTCAGGGCTCCCTCTCCAAATCCTGCCAAAGCAACTGGTCTCTATTACAGTTGGACTTCTCCTCCCAAGCAACTTAGAGACCTCGAAGGAAGTAGAATAAATGCATCTAACTTTGAAATAGACATCCTCAACAAGTTTACTCCACCTAGCAGCCTCCATTTCAGTTCCTGTCTCCCCTCATTTTCTCCTTCTCCAGGCTCTTGATGGAAAGTTGATGAGCCCCAAGCAATCCCAAATGCCACTCCAGAAAAAGGCAACACACATCCTTCTGCAGAGACTAATTGAAAAACCCTTTATAGTAACTGATTAAAGTCACAAGCCTGTTAAAGGGCCAAAAACCACATCCGGATGGAAAACCCTTCCCCTCCCCACCTCAGTAAGAGAAGATCCGATCCTCCTTCCTGGGCCCAATCTGTGGGCATGGGTGTGCATATATGCACACACCCGCCCATGCACATGCAACGTGGCGTGCACCCTTTGGGCAAGAAGTCCTCCCAAGAGGAAGTGAGCATGAAGGTAAATTCTGAGCACATCTTTGGAGGCTCAGAGCAGAGGACCAGGGAGAGAATGTGAGGCCACTACAAACACAGAGGAAGGACGAAACAACATATGCAGTTAGCTCCTGAGTCTCTGGGGAACCCCAATTCCTGTATGCCTGCTTTGCCAGCAGATCGTTAAGACAAACACACCCGTCTCCCACCAGATGGAGAAGGCTGCTCTCACATCTCCCTTCTTCAGTCTCCTGAGAGGATTCATGGCCCCCTTCGTCCTGAATTCTGACAACACCTCCTCGGCCACAGTTAGAGTGGTTCTCCCCTCATCAATGTCTCTACCCAATCTAACCTCTGACAGCAGCCCTCAAGTGTGAAGTGAGCTAGGAACCTGGCCCGGGTTGAGGGCATCAATGACAACAGAATAAATGGCCTCTTTCTGTTTCCCCTAATAATCAATCAGTAGCATTCTCCACCATGCTTGCCTCATCTCCCCAAGCCTTTTTTTTTTTTGAGTCGAAGTCTCACTGTCGCCCCGGCTGGAGTGCAGGGGCACGCTCACAGCCACCACAACCTTGACCTGCTGGACTCAAGTGATCCTTCAGCCTCAGTCTTCCAAGTGGCTAGAACCACAGGCATGCGCCACCACACCCAGCTAATTTCTCTTGATCAATTGTAGAGACGAGGTCTCACAAGGTTGCCCAGGCTGGTCTTGAACCCCTGGGCCCAGACAATCCTCTTGCCTCCACCTCCCAAAGTGCTGGAATTATAGGCGTGTGCCACGGTTCCCGATCCTGGTAAGTTTCATGTCCCTCCCTCAAAAAGCTGGCTTTTCGTTTTAGCACACAAGTATAGAGTTATCAGAGCACAGATCTTCAACACACCTATCCATCGTTGTTCCATATCAAGTACATACCACGCTTATATGAAGATTCACCCTAGCCCAGTGCTTTGGATAGACACCCCAAGCCAGCATATACACAGTCCACAGACAGAACCCCTCAGGGGTACATTTTCAGCCATCTATACATTTGATCGCTTGATTCTCATGGAGCTAACCATAGCATTGTGGCAGGGTGGGATGGGGCCGAGAACTGAGAAATTTCAAAGGAGGACAAATGACCAAGACAGGAGGCAGAGAAGTCAGTATCTACAACAAAAGAACAAAAAATAGCTTCCACATACTGCTATATAAGCACCTCTTCTCAAGAGTTACAGGAACTGAGCTTATGCTTTTAAGCACTGAAATTTCCTGGAAGACCCTTCTCCAGACCCCAACAAGGGACAAGCGAGGGACCCGCATAGGACTCTGAGCTAACAGAGCTGCCTCCCCTCCTGAAGCATTGAGCATCTTGAATGATTCCTAAACTCTTGCCAAAAGACTCAGACTGTGCAAACAACCATTACACGTATATGCCTGAATTCTCTGATTTCTCCACTTAAAGATTCTGAGTATATCCAATCAACTAAACTAAACCATCAAATCAAGTTTCACTCAGACTTAACATTTTCCATTTCAAATGGTCAGAACATCTGGATACATGATTAATTTTTTTTAACGAAAATTAATTTAAAATTTTTAAAAATGGAAGTTCTCCTTAACCATTTTCATAAGGAAATGTGGAGAGGATTGACTAGAATCTACTGGACATGGGAGAAATGGAAAGAAAAAAGTGGAGACATTCACTTTCTCACCTCCTCTATTAAGAGAAATTTTTTCTCCACAACTCTCCTCTAAACCACAAGCAAAATCCCCATATCAGATGCATCCCTTGAAGGACTTCCAGCCACCAAAATGCCACCTGTCTAATAGCCAGACTTGTTCTAAAGGGTCTTAAAAAAATCTGCAGGGGCCGGGCTCAGCGGCTCAGCCTGTAATCCCAGCACTTTGGGAGCCTGAGGTATGTGGATTGCCTGAGCCGGTGGGTTTGAGACTGGCCCGGGCAATTTGATGAGATGAGACTTCATCTCTTAAAAAAAAAAAAAAAAAATTAGCCAGGCTTGTAGTGCATGCCTGTAGTTCCAGCTACTTGCAAGACTGAAGCGGAAGGATCACCGGAGCCCAGCAGGTCGAGGCTGCAGTAGCCGTAAGCAAGCCACTACACTCCAGCCTGGGCAAGAGTGAGACTCCAACTCAAAAAAATATATATATATATCTGCATGATCCAGTCACAAATTCTTTTAATCATCCAGCTGTTTGCTCTGTATTTCATTCAAAAGCAGTTTACTTATGGGTCGTCCATGCTCCTGGGACCCTGGATTTTTGCAACACGACTGCACTTCTGATGGTGTTTGTTCTGCATACAGTTACACTTCAGTGTGTTGCAATGAAGTTTTTTTCCGACCGTCTGAGGTACAGACCTACTTTTCCCTGATTTACCTGTAATCACACACATTTTTCAGTGGTCTGTGTTTAGGGTGAAAGCTTGTTCTGGCCTTTTGTAGTTATTGCAAATCT
The DNA here is from genome assembly GCA_963574415.1 of Tarsius wallacei. Classification (NCBI taxonomy): domain Eukaryota; kingdom Metazoa; phylum Chordata; class Mammalia; order Primates; family Tarsiidae; genus Tarsius; species Tarsius wallacei. Next base: position 4,807 of record CAUYQG010021704.1, read on the forward strand.
GTGCTGCAGAAGTCTGAAGCGGGTCTTACAAAACTGGCTCTGCAATCAATTTCCATACTAGGTTGACCCCTTTCCACCCACTAACAAGTACATACTAACTACCCTTTGATCAAAATCTGAAAGATCAGCTTGGGCAACATAGACCTCATCTCTACAAAAAGTTAAAAAAAAAAAATTAGCCAGGCATGGTGGCACACACCTGCTGTCCCAGCTACTCCGAAGGCTGAGGCAGGAGTGTCTCTTGAGCCCAGGAGTTGGATGCTGTGGTGAGCCATGATAGTGCCACTACACTCCAGCCTGGGTGGCAGAGTGAGACCCTGACTCAAAATTAAAAAAAATAAAAAGAGCCAGGTGCGGTGGCTCATCCCAGCATTTTGGGAGGCAGAGATGAGAGGATTGCCAGAGCCCACGGGTTTGAGACCAGCCTGGGCAACTTGGCGAGACCTCATCTCTACAATAAACCAAAAAATTAGCCGGGTATGATGACCTGTGCCTATAGTTCCAGCTACTTGGAGGGCTGAGGCAGAAGAATCACCTGAGCCCAGCAGGTTGAGGCTGTGGTGGCCAGGAGCATGCCACTGCCCTCCAGTCTGGGCGACAGAGTGAGACTCCAACTCAAAAAAAAAAAAAAACCCAAAAATCTGAAAGACCATCCAAGTTCTACTAGGATGAAGTCACTAACAGCTTCCTCCTGGCAATGCCTCCTTGCAGTGGTGTGTCTCAGAGGATCTTACAGGATCATTTCTAGCCAAACCAAACTGTATCAATAATCAAATGAGCATACCCTTTCTTCAGCGCATGTTTGACATGCACTTGGTTTTTGTTTTGTCAGGCATTTAAGAAATGGTTGAGGCCGGGCTCAGCGGCTCAGCCTGTAATCCCAGCAGTTTGGGAGGCCGAGGCGAGTGGATTGCCTGAGCCCTGGGGTTCGAGACCCACCCGGGCAACTTGGCGAGAGAGACCTCGTCTCTACAATAAATCAAAAATTAGCCAGATGTGGTAGCGCACCTGTAGTTCGGGCTACTTGGAAGGCTGAGGAGGAAGGATCGCCGGAGCCCAGCAGGTGGAGGCTGCGGTGGCCACCAGTGTGCCTGCCACTGCACTCCAACCTGGCGACAGAATGAGACTCCAACTCAAAAAAAAAAAGTGTTTGAAAGATGGAATAAGTGTCCTCAGAAGTTTGGTATTAACATGGAGACAAACACTTGATGAGATCCTGAGAAAGATCCCCAAAGCCTTGCCAGGGGCTGGAAGGAGGACCGTCGACTATCTTTTACAAGATAAATAAAATCCATGGTCAGAGCCTCTGATTACTGTTACTGCCGGCTATTGTTCCAACCAGCCTTCAGGAAGCTAAACAGATTCAGCCCCCCCATTTTGTACAGAGGACAGGTTACTTAAATGGACAGTTCTCTCCTCAAGATTCTGTTCCCAAAGCCAGGGGTCCCCGGATCCCGGGAGAGACCAACAGCCACTCCATTTTCTCTCCAACTCTCTGTCCCATCTTGCCTTGACCTAATCTTCCTGTCTCCTCTGCCTCTTTGCACATTTACCCGCTGGCTTTTGGCCTTAGGATGGAAGGCGCTAGAAGCAGCCCGGGCGCAGGGGAGGGTGAGCAGTCGGCCGTCGGGGGCTCCTCCCTGGGGGGCGGCTGCGACACGAAGTTTGGGATCTGGGGGTTCCCAGGGCCAAGGCGCGCCGCCTCGGCGGTCTCGGGGACCTGGCAGGGGTCGGCCTCCCCGGAGCCCCCGGCGGGCGGACGTTCTCTGGCCAGGGCTCGTGGAGAGGAAGGCGGGCGGCCCCTCCGCGGAGCCCGCCGAGATTGCGAGGCCGGGGCGGGGCGGGCGGGGAAGGTGAGGCCGGCGCAAGCTCTCCAGGAAGCCCTGCCGCCCCGCCGCCGCTGGCTCGCTCTCCCCTCCCGCTTCTGAAAAGGGGAAGGGAAGGCAGGCAAGTCCGAAGGCAAAAATAACCTTGCCCTGCGCTGAGTGCACCACGCGTTTCCGACCCCCGCTCCAGCCGCTCCCCTTTAAAAGGGAAGCGGGAAATCCACTCCAGCCCCCTATCTCTCTGCCCTCCCCCCAGCCTCCCCCCCGGCCCCGTCTGGAATTTCCAACCCGGGACGAACTCGTCTGATTTCTCCGGTCTCCCCCGCTGCTTTTTTCCTCGCCCTTTCTCTTCCTAGCAGTGCCATCCCAGATTCTAAGCTGCACTTTCTGGAAGGCATTAGCCACATTTTAAGTATCTTTTAAGCGGACGGGGAGCGAACAAGACTGGATTTGAATTCTAACAGCTGGAAAAGATGTCTTGTTCCTTAAATGTCTTTGGTTCATCATACGTTAATTCTAATGACACCATCACCACCACCACCGCCACCGCCACCCCACACACACAAATCAACAGATCTAACCAATAAATAATTCTTCAATACAAAATCTTTGCACTTCAGCAAATAGCACACTTCTCCCCATTTTCAAAACTCAACTGAACCAGATCTGCATTTTAAAATGTTTTAAAAATGTATACTCAGCCTATCTCAACGGGATCTTTGTCAACTAGCTGGCTGTTACACATTAAAGTTTAGAATAAATAAACTAAAAAATAAGCCTTCCAAGTACCCACACACATAGATTCAAATGACATAGATTAAGGTAATTTTAAAAGATTAGAAGCTCAGAACCTTTGAATCAAGATTCTTCCCATTGCTAATGCCATGTATTTCATCCCTGAAACATAATTATAAGAAAGACTGTTTTGTTTTTTTCCACCAAAAGTTGAGCCATTAAAACTTTACATTTGGAACAGCTAACTATACTTTGGATAAATTAGGGATGAGGACTGCAATTCTCCCCCTTTACCAGAAAGTTCTCCATCTGAGAAACCATTAGGGTAAAAATTCATCTTTCTAATTTGGGTCAGAAAATAAGGGGTTCTGGAAGGAAATCCATAAACTTTTCCAAGGGACAGTCAAATACCATTGTCCTTAGGAAAGTCTCATCTAGAAACACTGACCACCCAAATGATCCCAGTTCAAAATAAATCTAGCAGTGAAGAAAAATGAATTTATGAATTTGCAAAGTTTAATTTCTAGGTGGAAATTAAAAACAAGGGACTCAATTTTCACCTTTCCTCAAAACAGTGCAGAAAAACCTTAAGATTCAACCATTTTTTTCCACTTATGTAAAGCAAAAACAAAAACAAAAAAAACCACACTAACCTATTAACAAGAGAACCTTTTAACCAAAAGGGTCATAAATTGTTTCTACTTTAAATTACTTGTTGAATACTGCTCACATGTATCTTTCACCTTCTGGGTTATAAACTTTCTGCTTTGGATACTAATCCATAATTACAACCATTAAAGTAAAAGTGCCTGAAAATCCTCCCCCTCCGGTAGTTTTCCTTTCCTTGTTTTTTAATCCTCCTTCATTCATTTTCAGCCTCTAAGTATGAGGTTTGTTGTTGTTGTTGTTCCATTAAATGCAAACCCATTTCTGAAGGCAAAATTTTCAACTTGTTTTGAAAACATTTAGTGATTCAATTTCTCCAGAGCCCCCACAAATCATGCCTTAAAATGTAAAATAATATTTTGCCATTTATAAGACTTCCTGTCACAGGGTTTTAAAGGCGCTCACATCAGAAAATTAAACTGCAAAAGAACTCAAGTTTGAACACTTTCTCTTTTGAGAGTTCTCATATGAATTGCTAACTTGTTTAATATTTGGAAATTTAAGAGAAAGTGGTAGCCTATCTCTTTTTAAGTCAATGTAGAGGAAAGAACCATTAATCTGCCTGAAGAAATCACATCTAGAACTCTAACTGGAACACATTTCACTTTTAAAAAGTATTGCATCTGTGTTTGTTCTTAACGGTAACACCTTTTATTTTGATAACACCATTTGACAGTAAATATATGCTATCTTTAAGTCACATTCCTCTAAAAAAAGGCACACCACAGTGGCATGTGGAACAAAGGTTTAATTCCCTTAAAAAGCAAGTCATTTCCCAAAATAAACGAGTCACACTAAGATGGCACACCTCTGTACCTCAACTACTCTTAAGTCGCTCAGAATAAAACACATACAAACCCTTTCCACAACTGTTTTAAAAGTCCTTTTAGTTTTTCTCTTTGGTCTCAATATTTGGCAGTGAATATATATACAAATCCTCAACAAGAAGCCCAAATTGTTAACTTAATTCCAACACAAGAGGGGGTTTGGGGAGGTGGTCTCAAGAGACATTTAATGTCACTCATTTCAAAAATTCAAACTAACTGCCTTTTTCAGTTTAAATGTACAGTGCTCAGTCTCTTGAGTTCTTAAGAAGGTACAAATTATATTTATAAAATACATTCCAAATGAGAACAAAATACATTAAAATATCAAAATCAGGGCTGCAACATATCTTTTGTCTGATTCCTCCCCCACCAAAAAAAAGGGGGGGGGGACATTTAGGCTGTTGGGTGTTTATTAATCTCTTAAAAATTTAAATCATAATTCATTTGGAACTGAGTGCATCAAGAGTTCTCATCTATTTTAAACAACAAAAACACAAGTGTGTATGCATATATATATATATACATATATAAATAATAGATATGTGCAGTTGTTCATTTTGCTTAGAATGTTAGTCATAATTAACTAGTTCCCGTTCTGCACATCCAGGAGATTGAAAAAGCCAGAAACAAACCAACTGAAGACTCTTCAGACACAGACTAAAGACACATACCACAACATGCCCCCTCAAAGAACACAAAATGATAGAGCAAACTGACTTCATGAAAACAAACTCTTTCTTTTTTAAATCCTGAGACTTCAAAAATTGATTCATTCTAGAAAAATGAAGTGCCTTCTCACCACCACCCAAAATAAAAAGAAAAGAAAACACAATTGACTCAATGTTTGGACTCAAAAATTATTTCAGGAAGGAGAAGAACACACAAAAGATCTAATTTAATATGGGTGTGGACAGGGAGATTTTTTTTCCCCCAGTCTTCTCACAAACTCCCTCCCCATTCCAACTCAGAAAAGAGCCCTCAGTAAAGCATTTTGGAGGGAACAAGGAGCCTAGAAATGGCTTAAAAACCAGCAGATGGCTTGGGGAAAAAAGATCCATAAATACAAGGCACCATGAAAATTAAAATATAAATGTTTTGAGTTCCATTTCATCACACTTTGCTATTTCTCTTGCTTTTCATTCCATTCCCTTTAAAATTTAAACTATCCTCAAGAGCGAAAGAAAAAATGTTCACATATTTCATAATTCCACTTACTCTGGGTATTTTTCATCAATGCTCAGCTTTCAATTTAAATATCTGTAATCTTCTCAATAAAGCTACGGGTGTCTGTATATTTGTTTCTTAGTCTCAACTCCAGGAAACGGTTTCAAAATAAGACTTCTTTTCTCCCTTCCAATTTTATTGCCTCTTTACTCCTAACTCTAATTGCCTTTCCAATAACAGAGTATTTCAAGCAGTTGAGGTTAAATCACAAGAATCACAAGCTCTATAAATGTAGTAACAAGCCATATTGATCATCTATAGACATAATAGTCCCAAGTTGCTTAAAGAGCTCAAGCTTAACCGCCAAACAGATTTTTATCTCCCATTAAACTTTCTAGATCCTCTTAACTGCCCCCAAAAAGCAGTCACCACCCCTCACCCTCACACCCAGAAAAGGCCAGAGACCATTCTGAAATGCAGCAAGTTTCCAGTTGAAATGGAGGGGGGGAGATCAAAGGTGTACACTTGGGGCTCTTTTCCAGCTAGCAACAAGACAGCAAACTCTGCACTGTCAACACGTTTAAAGTCTGATTTGAGAAAAGTAGGAAGGCTCTACCTTTAGACTTCCCAGCCAGAGTTCAAAGAGATTTGAAATCCACCATGAATTTTCCGGAAGCATGGTGGAGGTACCCCATTTTGCTGAAGAGAGAGAAGAGGGTATTGGAACACATGAACGTGAACACACACACACACACACACACACACACACACACCATTCATCCACGGAGTTCTAGACCCTCCAAAGAGCCCCAGCTCACAGCCTCAACACAAAGCTCTCACCCCAGATGGTCCCCTTGTAACAATGGGCTGAAGGAGTGGAGGGGGGGCCTCGAACAGGATAGTGCAGACAAGGCATATTCTTTGGAAAATCCAGCTGGGGGGGGATGTGACATGTGAGGGGCTGGGGGTGGGGGTCTTGGGGGGAAATGTCTTTGCCTGTTGCAGAAATATAAAGTACAAGTATAAGGGAATTCCTGGGGGGGGCTCATTCCATTTCCCCTAGGGAGTAGAAGAGGACCACCCCTAAATCCACTTAGGAAATAGGGTGTGGGAAGGGTGGGAAAAACAGAGAAAAGGAGGCCTGCCAGGAAGTTGTAAAATCGCCATGAGTCTGAACTCTTCAAAGATCTTAGGCTTTTCCACAAAAACGGCCCCACACCTTGAACAAACTCCACAAAGCTTCTCCCCTATGGATTTTTCCCCCTTTAATTCTACAAGTAACATCTTCTAAGCCACCCAGCCCCAACTTAGTATTTTTTTCTTTTTACAAGCTGTAAACCACCCATAACAAGATCTTGACCAATCTTCTCTCCCTGCCCCCAACATCCGGAGTTGAGGGTAGG
>CAUYQG010021706.1:0-39813 GCA_963574415.1 Tarsius wallacei
CTGGATTAAAAAAATGTGGTACATATACAGAATGGAATACTATGCAGCCATAAAAAAGAACAAAATCATGAATTTCACAGCAACCTGGATGGAACTAGAGTTTATAATACTGAGTGATCTCTCATAGAAACAAAGATCTGAATATCACATGTTCTCACTCATAAGTGGTCCTTGAACATCTATCGAAATGGATTGGCAGTGGCGGGAAACTATGGGGGAAGCAGGGAGGGAAAGGGAGGTGGGATTAATGGTAGTCAATATCTGTCTGGGGATGGGGGGACACCCCTTATCAACAAGGGTGCCTGAACGAAGCATATTTGTATACATAACCCTTAACTGTACCCCACAATTTTAAAATAAAAAATGTGTTTAATATAAAAAAAAAAGAAAGAAAAGATGCATGGAACTCCCTGAAGATGACAGAAGCAACAATCCATCACACTTCTCAAAAAAAAAGTCATGTGCTCACTTGGATTCTGAAACAAAGCCCTGGTTTGGTTTTTTTCTTGGCTTGTTCCTAAACATTCATCGATGGGAAGAATGTCTAAGCAGCAGAACCGTATGCCCCTTGCTGTGTTAATCATTCCAAGAAGAGCCTTACTGTGAGAGCGCCTCTGAATTAAAAAAGGAACCTGCTCTCCCGTCTCCTGTCATCTCTGACACTAGCTAGAATGCAACAGAACAGGCTCATTTCTGCCAACACAGAAACCCAGACAACGTCTCTTTGTTTTCTTTCATATTTCACACAGTTTGGTGGACGCTGCGTTTTAGCTGAGCCCATTCTTTGGCTTTTCTTGGCCTGATGTGAAGCATTCAGATGGCTTTGTATTTCTGCCACATCTTGATCTGTGTATCAACCTTATTTCAATGTGACTTTCCTTTAAATATAAAATAAATATTTTAAAAGAGAGTAATGGAGAGCAAAATAGAAAACAATTGCCTGTTCTTTGTATGTTTGTCACCTCTATTTTCTCACACACGAAGTCCATTCCTGGGTTGGCTGGTTCTGAGAAGCAGCCCAGGGCCCATCCCATCCTGGAGGCCAAAACTGCTTCCGTGGAGTCCCAGACTTTGTGAACTAACAAGGAAAGGGTTTTGTATTCAAGTGGTCTCTATGTGGATAGTAGTGGGGACTTGGCTTTGGAATAAAAACAAAATTTTTAAGCCACATAAATCTCCCATCCTCATTAAAACAAAAACAAAAACCCAGGTTCTTGCACGAGGAAGGTGCTTGGACTTCCCATGAAGTGACTTGGCTTTCTGTCTTTGTCATCTCTCTCTGTAGTCTCTTGACTGAACAATGATTTTCTTCTACAACATGAAAACAGACACCGCCAGTGTAGAGCAGCTTAATTACTACAAGCCCCAATGGAACCGTCAGAGGACTGTCATGGAGTGGGCTCTGAGTCCTCCGCGTCTGCCTAAGAAGTCTCACCCCAACCTCTTGAGGAATGAATGGAAGGTTTATGTCTTGCCCTCCCAGCTTTGGAAAGGGTGGATCTGGAGGTGGAAGGGGCATGTGTCACCCAGATCAGGCTCGGAGGCCTGGCTGTCGCTGTCCCCACACCTGCAGAGGTGATGCAGCCTCTTGCTTTCTTCTGCACTGGAGCTCAGAGTGCCTCCAAGTCTTGCAGCTTTTGCAGGAAATGAGGGAGATGGGCAGGGGCTACAAGAGTGAGTTTGAAGATGCCCTGTCAACATCCAGATGCAGATGATGTGATGTCAGCCCTGCTGTGACATGCAGCCGTCTGGCTGGCTCATCCCCAGAGAGAGTGCCAGTGTTCTCATAGCTACGTCTCTGCTCTCTCCATCTGGAAGCTTCTGTTTTTGCATTTCCCTGGTAGGGCTTTCATCACAGCAACAAGATGACCAGACCCTAGATGAAATAGTCATTTTCCTGGGTCATCTCCCTCAGGGTCTGTTTTTCAAGTTATACCACAGGGAAGACCTTCTGTTTCCAAACAAAATGGAAACTCAAGAAATCCAGCTTCCCAGTGATGTCCATTCTCAGCACTCACTCTTCTGAGTAGCCATTCTCGACTGTTCTGGTCCCTAGACTATCACGATCCCTCCAGCTCATGCACCATGCCATTCCACCACTGCATTTTCCTATCGATGGGAGGTACTGACATCAGATGGAAGAGCAGATGCGAAGGCCTCGCTGATGGGTGCTGGCCTTCAGTCTTGAAGAGCAAGTCACTAAGCACAATGGAAAAGTCATCCAGATATGGAGCCGGCAGCCTCACATCGTAAGTGCCTCCTGTTTATCTGTTTTTTCTTTTTTCAACAGACACCATGGATGGTGCAAATATAATAGCAACAGCTCTCTTGTTTCTCCAGGAAATCAAAGCCACATCTTTATTCACCTCGTCTGCAGAAGCCCTGGAATGTAGCACTCTACATCAAGGGGCCTGTCTTCCAGAGAGCAAGATTTCAGGTGGTCATTCCACCCTTTTATAACACTTACCTGGTGACAAGCTAGAAGGAAATGTGTATTTTAAAGGAGTTCCAGAATCTGAGAATTTGAGCTAGGAGAATCCTCAGTCTAGGGGAATCATGATGGCACCAACGCTGGAAAATTACTTGACAAATACTCCATACTCCATGTCCAGCCTACCTTTGAGTGCCTCAGTCAGGTGTGTTAGAATTTGTAAAGGTCAATCAATGATCAGATAAATGGAGTAGAGGGAGGAAGACAATGATGGCCGCTTGTGTCCAGTATGAGATCCAGCACCTTCCTTGTGTGTAGCTGTAAGATCATGAAACCAATTTTCCCACATGGCATGTAAATCAGTCTTACTGCTTTACGGGCCTACCTCAAACACAATGTTCATTCTTTTTTCTTTTTAAGCCAGGGTCTCACTCCATTGCCCAGGCTGAAGTGCTATGGAGCAATCATGGCTCCCCACAGCCTCAACCTTCAGAGCTCAGGCAAACCTTCCACTGCAGCCTACCAAGTAGCTGGGCTTACAGAGGCATGCCACCATGACCGGTTCATCTTTAACATTCTGAGTTGAGGTCTTGCTATGTTGCCCAGGCTGGTCTCAAACTCCTTGGCTCAATCCTCTCGCCTTAGCCTCCCAAAGTGCTGGGATTACAGATGCCTGGCCATCTAATTCTTTTGATACAAAGTTTGATTGCTCTTTTAATATATTAAGCAATAAATAAGGTGCACACTTTAAATAGCAGTTTTAAAACTCCTGTTCTCCAAGTTTACTTATCTCAGGTATACCTGAGAATACACTAACTTGGAAGTAGAAAAATCCCAAAGACTAAATTTCATTATTTTAAGATAGAAAAAAACAAATATGTGTTCTCCTTTCACCAGTGAACATTTACATGGAAGATTCTCATAGAACTAGTAAGGTATCTTTCTCTTAACTTCATTTTTTTGAAGAATGGGGATGTTTGTCATAAAAATACTTTCTGGGTTTGATTAGTGTGTTTGTACATCTGTGTTTTAGTACAGTACGGTCACTTAATTTTACTTGGTAGGACTTAAAACTCCACTAGAATTTTTATAAAGAAAAGCAGTTTAAATTACGATATTATCATGGCAGGATATATACTATAACTTGCATTTAAGGAACTGGTTTACTTAGGGTCAGATTTCAGTATCACATGAAGCCCACAAACTTCTATTTCAGGGCTGGTCCCATGGTCGTTTCCAAAGTGGAAGTAGTGAATCTGTCAGATTTGGGCAACTGAAGCCTGCATGAATCTCCTTCTGCAGAGGAAGGGATGGGGCGGATGCTGGGGGTGGGAGTAGAGGGGGTGGCATATACACAGCAACTCTTTAAGGAAGATGCACATGTCACCAGGCATGCCTGGCAGGACAGGCCAGAGCAGCGCATGCTTCTGTCAAGGGCCTGGCATGGTCTTGATACGGCGATGGTGGGAGACAAGAGGAACATGTGGAATGCAACGGGAACTATCAGTAGTTAAGAATCCAAGAGGAGGCAGGTTGGGGAAAAGGCACCTCAGGGTGCTACCAGAGATGGCATCCGGATGGGCTGACAGCGACCACTTTCAGGAGAAGGTTAGATGGATTTATGCAGGATATTTATAAAGACATTTCTGCCAAAGAAAAAAAAAATAACTATCAATCACCTTGCAGAGACTTTAGATACAAACCGGCCTGGGAGGTGAGTGATGAACCAAGCCGAGGCGGTCTCCCAAGATGCCTTCAGTCCCACACGCCCAGAAACCACGAATTTATATGCATGAAGGACTCATGTTTTCCCTCTGGAGCTCATTAGAGGGAGAAACAGACTTTACTAGATTAATAAAAAGTATATAAACTCCCTCAAGAATATGCAACACGTAAACTGGAGTTCTATAAAGCTCAAAAATCACAGAGACAGCACACACCACTAGGTGTTTGAGGAGACGCACGTTGCACATTACAACGCTTCAGAGGGAAGCACAGCAGGAAAAAAGGGTTAAAACATCCTGAAATTTGGTCTCAGGAAAACAAAAACAAAAACAACCACAAACCAAGGGTATACTGGTTTCCAAAAACGTATCTTGAAACGGTCACCTGGGTACTTAACTCGGATATGCCATCAAAGAAGGAATTAGTTATATATTTTTATATTTCTTTTTAGTTTTGTTAATTCTCCACAACACTGATTGGAATGAAAGAGAATGTCTAATGTTAATAATTTTTCTTGAGATCAGGAACTTAATTACCTTTCTAAGTTGAACAACAGTCAAACATAACCACTATCTATATCTGAGTCCAAAGTCCTAATGCTCTGTAAAGAACTTAATGCAGAATGGTTAATACCTTTTTTCTTTTGTTAGACAAAATAACTTATGGTCACAGAATACATCTACTAGAAAGAAATTTTTTAATATAATCTTTAACATATTAAAAAAACAAAAGCAACAATTCAGTAAGGATCCTTCCAATGTTCTTTATACAGATTTAAATGCTGTCATGTGATTTTATCAGTTACATTTATAATCAATAACCTTCCAATCACTGAGTTTAGAAATTACAGTATTTACTGAGCTAAACTCTCTCACAAAATAAGGCACAACTACATGATCACAAGTAGTAAACACAATACAAATAATGAACCCCAAAACTAAATGAGAAATATCCATGCAAAAGTTATCTACAGAGGCTGTGACCATATGATACAATTCCAGGAAGTTCAGAATGTCTTGTACATAACGGCATCATGTCACAATAAATTTATTACTTCTACACAGAAAGACCTTAGCAACTTCCAATTCTACTTTATACAATTTTACATAAATTTAGTAAGTTTATGCACAGTATTCACATCTGCAACAATAACAAATTGATCATTAAAGTTCAGGCAAAGGGCAATTAAGACACGATAATGTGTGGCACGTTATAATTACAGATACCATTCCTCAAGCTCATATCCAGGAACACTGAAGTAACGGCACGTTAAATCTGCTGGATCGAGTCATCCATGATTTTATAGCCAAAGTGCATTTTTTTAAAAAAACTGCTATAGTCAAACAGGTCATGAATATCAAAATATATGATCATAATCTGCTCTCCACTTAAAAGCTTAACGTTTTTATGCAAATGCAAGGTTAAAAAAAAGTGGCTTAGAGTTCTCAAAACTATATAAAATAACCATAGACTTCTTAAGAGAGGCGGGAAAAGAACCAATTTGGCAGTTGCTATTTAACATTACTGTGAGGAAACTATTAACTAGCGAATTCCACATTAAGAGGTAGTTCAACAAAATGCTATTTGTACACTGCATTGAGGTTTTGTGTTTGTTTCCCTCTTTTTTTCTTCACAACGAACAAATCCTAGGCCAGCAGCTTCATCTAAAAAGAAATCTGTAGGTCTGTGTACTGTACACTGACTCAGCAAGGCAGATGTCCACTCTTGCTTCTGGGCTGGGTTAGGCATTTACTAACCTGGATGCCAGTATGCCTGCATTGAGCCGAGAGCTGGGCTCCGTTCAGCCAGCTCTAACTCACCGCCATGTGACAAGGCCAGCCCATGTCATTAAAAGGAAAAAAACTTCGAGTTTCCAAAACACATTAAATTAGTGAGTGTTCATCGCAAAAATGTTAGGTTTCATTTAGGTTATCAGTATAGTAGCTTATGGTGGGTAAGCTATTCAGAACTTGTAAAATTGGTTATGTAAAAATGAGAAAACCATCCAAGCACATATGGTCGTATTTGCTGTCCCACAGGATTTCTGAGATTGAGGGTCCAGGGGAGGCAGGGAGGTCAACAGTGTGTCCTCGGGAGACCAAGTGAACCAATGGCTAATCCAGAATTCTCATGAAGCTTTGTTACCTTAAAAAAATAAACAGCAGTGCTGTGAATAACTGTGTTTTTCCAGCACACTTATTATTCATATGTAAAAGTATATTATTAAGACAATTTGGAAGGATTTATAAGTATATGAAAATGCATAAACAGCTCAGTAGATATTATCCAACTATTACTTTTAATAAAGAGCCACTGTATTTCCCCATGACATATGATCAAGAATGCATGTTTATCCAAGTCCAGGGACTTAAGTGCTTTAGTAGCTATTGAAAACAGGATTTACTTAATGGTTTTTAAAAAATAAATGGCAATCTCTTTCAGTTTATATACATCGCAGTATAGCATAAACATGGTGACTTTATTTCAGTGTGATATTTGAAAGCAAGTGTGTATTATAAACTATTTACTGTAAATGACACATTAACTCCCATTCTTCTCTACTGTTATTAAATGATCACATTGAACAAGTGTATAACTTTACATTTCTTCTCCAGAAAGATTAATAAGCCAGTGTTAATGACTTCTCTCTCTTCAGATGTGTTCCAATTTTCCAAGTTAAGAAGATTATACTAAATTAAAGTTCAACTTGTTGTTCAGCATTCAAACAGGTCAATTCTTAATTATCCTTAGGTGCTCAGCCATTCTGTTTTAGCTTTTATTGTGACTTTGGGATTCCTAAATATATTTGCTTTTGGTAATACTCTATTTTCCAGTTGTTACTTGCAGGTAACTTTACAGCATTATTTTTGCAAAGTTAAAAAGATTTCCAAGTTGAATGGAACCTCAAACTCAGAACCATTTTAAATTTAAGTCAATTTTAAAACTTTAAAAAACTCTTCCCTATTAGTTAAGAAGAAAATATAAAGTAAAATATTTAGTGTCTTCTTGTCATTCTGTATTTTGTTTTCACAGATAAGACTATAGCAATATTAGTTACTAACTTTAAGATGCAGAATTATAAAACAATTACAGTGAAGCTGAGCTATGCTTGGGAAGGTTAAACCAAGTAAGGAAAAAAGCAAATCCATTTAAAAAGTAAACTCAGGTTCTGAAGATGCCAGAGACAAAACAAGAATGTGACATGAAGGCCAATCTTGGAAGGCTTCCCGCTTACAGGAAGCTGAGGACAGGGACGTTAAACAATCTCTATTTTTCATCCTCTTACTGAGGGTGAGGGTGGGAAGCTTTGTAGGACTCTTAATGGACAACATGGGGGAGTTTCAAAAGGAGACAGAAAGAGACAAAAAGACAAAATTAATCCTAATTTTTAAAATACAATCCTAGGATAACCATAAAATAAGCAAACTGATTTTACAGAGGTTCTCATAAAATCCACGGAAGATAATTTAATCAACATTATTAAACCAAAAACCATTTTTGAATGTATGGTTAACACATATTTTAAGACAAATTATATTTTAGAACACTCAAGTTGCAAATTCATAACACAACAATGCAACTGAGCTATGAACCTACAGATAAGAGAAAAAGATCCTCAGAAGGTGTGACAGTTCTGAGCATGACTTTACAAAGACTACATTCAATGTGATTAATGTGCAACTGTGCAACAGAACAGCCACAAATGATAGCATCATCCAGGTACATTTCTGCACATTCAATTTGGGAGAAAGAAGCAAGCTATGGAATTGCATTCTTCCTTTGTGAACAACAAAATTATATTTAAAAAAATACATTGCTATTTTTTTGTCCAAAGTTTATTTACATTTCATTGGCTAAATCTACACTTGGCGTGAAAGCTGTTCTGGGGCGAAATGGAAAAAAAGTGGTGAATGATGAGCCCAAGTCTCACAAAAATAGAAGAGTTGCCTTGACATTGACAACATTCCAAAATAGACGAGCTCTAATTTGGTTTAGTACTGCACCAGGGTCCAAGTCACATAGGAGTCCAAGAGCTCTCTGCAGCACGCTGACTACAAAGCTAATAGTGCAGTGTCACTCGGTAGCTGTGAGAACTCACTACCCTTGTAGGTCATTGAAACACGCGTCACAGACACGGACGGGCTTCTTGGAGGAAGGAGTTAAGGCATTTTTGGCTGAACACTCAGCACAGAAGATATTTCCACACTGCCGGCAGTGATGCTGTGAATGGCAAATTAAACAATTTTAGTCACAAAAACTATACCAAAAGCATCCTGAAACTGTATGAATATAACAAACTACACTGTGAAGAAATATTAGCTTTGAGTAGTTAGTGTCTTATTTAATGATACAATATTTCAATATGTTCATTTAATTCCTGTTAGATTAGGTTGAGTGCTTCCTATTTATTAAACACTATTCTAAACATTTTATGTGGAAATCAGCAAGGAATTCTCAAAAGAGCCCTTGGAGGCATTGTGAAAGTGTTAATAAAGCACCCCTATCCAATGAAAAACAAGACCTACTTGCCAAATGTTTCAGACATAATGTCTCCAATAGGAATATGAACTTGAGTCATACCATGATGGCAGTATTTAGAATAAATTTTTAAAATCTCTTTGTTTCTTCCTTTAAGAGAACTCAATGATGACTAAAATATGAGTTTCCTAATCTCATACTGGTTCAGAAAGACAAAGACTGTCTTTCAAACTAAAACTCCAATACATTTGCTAACCAGAAGCTAGATTGTAAGAAGTTGAATTATTCTATGTAGTTGTTAATTAAAGTTTACTGATACATAGAAAATCGTTTAGCTCTATCAAATGTGGAACTATTTTGGTGTTTAGAATAGTAACCGTCACCAAGACATGAAATCCAGAAGCCCAGGGCAGGAAGGAGACTGCTCACCCGCCTCACAGTCACCGAGAAGCCCTTCCCGCAGGCCATGCAGTTCTGCACCTCGTTGTCTTCGGCCCACTTCCTGTTCAGGGCTTGTGTGTGCTTGATCTATTTGAAAATAAGTGTCAGTGCATTATTATATTGAATGCTTTAAAGAATGATCGATTAGTTCTAATTGGAATCAGAGTCCTATTACATTTTGACTATGTGCCACATGGAATAAAATTTTTAATATCAGAAATACTTTGGTCAGCTTCTATTGTCAAAATTAGCTACATTTATAAATCTAGATGATAAAATATAATTAAAACAAATCAACTTTTGTTCTATAAAAGCATTCCTAGCCTTTGGAGATTTGCAACCCCTTCTGACCACGATGCAATTCTTCCTGAGACTCTGAGAACACACACTTGGTCACCTCCTCAGCTTACACTGACTCACGTATACTTTGGTAATCTAGGACTTTTGACGCTCTCTCCCTGCACTACAGCTCATGGCTGACATGGCTCTCTAATCCTTGGGGTCTTTGAAACAAGTTCTTTATATTCAATGTTTAATTACATATCAAAACTACAATACTGCTACACAGCCGATAGCTATTTGAAGTACATATAAAACATATAAGAATTTTTTTTAGTTAAAAAATGCTTTTCCTGAAAAGGCCAATCAATCCTGGACCAGAAACCGTCATCTACCAATCTCACCTGCAAGGACTGGTTCTCCCGGCCCAGCTCCTGCACGGCCGCAGTCGTGTTGTCCAGCTTCCTCTGCAGTTCTAGAACTTTGG
Source organism: Tarsius wallacei (assembly GCA_963574415.1). Lineage (NCBI taxonomy): Eukaryota > Metazoa > Chordata > Mammalia > Primates > Tarsiidae > Tarsius > Tarsius wallacei. The sequence goes on from CAUYQG010021706.1 coordinate 9,843, forward strand.
TTTGAAGCTTTTCTATCTCACCTTCTCCTTTAAGACATCTGGAATAGATTGTAAAGAGATAATGTTTTTAAAAATCATGAAAGACCCCTTCAGAGTATAGCTAATGAACTACTTTAATGATGCTAAAGGTAATACATTAATTGCAATGACCTGATAATTGCAAGGAAATGATTGCTTCTCGGATTAATTTTTAAATGGCTACTTAGATACCTGCAGGGGTTCATGAACTTTTCTCAAGATTCTTCTTCTGTTTTAAGAAACATGGACTCTGACATTCTTTCTATCACTTGCAATGGAAAGAGACTAGCAGCCCCAGACACAGTCACCTCTCCAGCAGCGCCCTGCGCTCGTCCTGGTTGTTCTGGACCGTGGCCTCCAGCACAGCAATCTCCCCACGCAGGTCATCTGTCTGCTTCTCCAGCTCGCTCACCCTCCGCTGGCTAGACTGCCACTCCCTCTTGACGGTACCCAGATTCTCATTCAGTGCTGTGACCTGCATGGTGAGCTTCGCCTCGTTTTCTTCACGCTTCTTCATCCCAGTTTCTTTTTCTTTTATTTCAAAATGCTGAAAAAAGAAAAAATGGGGAAACCCTAATACAAAAGTGCTACAGAATAAATTTAAGCAATTTACTGAATTTAAAATATTGGCAGTATAAACAATATTGCTTCCTCAGGGAAGGAGGTAGGAGACTATATTTCACTGCACGCTAACACAACTGATCCCATGAGCATCTGCGTAATTTGACCTGGTTCAGAGGTCATGAGGTTGAAATGCTGGCTAGTGACTGCCATACGGCTAGCTTAATGGACTCCATTTGAGATCTTTCTTTTTCCCCCAGAGCAAGGAAGACACATATGGTTAGGGATAGCAAGGTGCCCTGGCACAGCTGCCACATCCTGTGTCTCCCAGCTCCACATGCATTCCTTTCCTCTGTGGCTGCAAAAATAACATGAAACCTTCCAGGCACTGCTAGAACTTGAGACTGCAACTCTTCGACTGAAACACTTAGTGATCAAGTTTTCTGGGATATTTGAACTTCACTCAACAAAGAGCCAGATGCTTCCCACTGCGCATGCACAACTCGGGGAGGGAAAAGTTGGCTTTGGTGCCCATGCTCCAAGTGCCGTTTCTAGTCTCCATCACCCATGTCACCTTGACCAAACAAATAAGCTCACATGATTCACAGTCACCCGACTCACCTCAACTGACACAGTTGTGGGTTTGTGTATTTGCTCCTGGCACTAAAAAAATGTCTTTTAAAAAAGTTAAGCCGGGCTCGGTGGCTCAGCCTGTAATCCCGCGCTTTGGGAGGCTGAGGTGAGTGGATTGCCTGAGCCGGCGGGTTCGAGACCTGCCTGGGCAAGCGAGACCTCATCTCTACAATAAATCAAAAATCAGCCAGGTGTGATAGCGCGTGCCTGTAATTCCAGCTACTCGAAAGGCTGAAGTGGAAGGATCACTAGAGCCCAGCAGGTCGAGGCTGCAGTGACCGGGAGCGGCCACTGCACTGCAGTCTGGGCGACAGAGTGAGACTCCAACTCAAATAAAAAAAAAAAAAAAAAAAGCAAAACATTATTCACTACAACGTATTGTTCACTGGTGGTTATAACAAGCAAAAAATTACACAAATTACAAGGCTCATGGGTGCTGCATTTCTCAAATCCATGACCACTGATAAAAGAGAGTAGATGAGGATTCATTCCTCTCAGTTGAGTGAGTGTGGTCTGTAGGGCAGGTAGGGATTCCTTGAGGCGACTTGGGGAATGCACAGGAAGTAAGGGAAATGCTTTCCTTTGCTAATTCTCAGGAATGTAGGTGCATGCAGATCGGCTTGAATGCTTGCTATGCCTTTCCTTAAGGGTTGTGGCAATATGGACAGGCGAGAGTGGGCTTCTGTATCAAGGGGACTGAATTTGTGCAGTGAATGGCAGAGGCCTTCTTTCTAAGCAAACACTTTGGCCTTCTCTTGCTGGGCCTGGGCACCTTTACAAGAGTCTCTGAAGGGAGGTGACAGAAAGGTGGGCCCTCGGACTCCAGCCTTAGCATCCTGTGCCAAGCACCCTCAGTGAGTGGCCGACGTTCTGCCACAGAACCAGACCACAGCAGCTGAGGGGTAGGAGCAGCCTTGAGTGGCGTGGCTGCGTTCCATTCCCACTGAGCCCTGTCATCCACATCTGAAACAAATCACGGCATCTCAGCCACAGTGAATACCCCACAGATTCCCATGCTCAGAGCAAAAATCAATTCTGATGCTTACTTACAAACAATCTTGGCCTCCAACCCCACTCCCAACTCTGTTACCTTGTCCACATAGAGTCATATGCTTCTCACAGATGGAGCAACATCAGACCTAGGATAGAGGTGACTCAAGTCCAGAGCCTTCTGTGAGGGTCATTGAGGCTGTCACAGAGATAGTCATAAGACATTGAACTAGTGAGTTCATCAAATGTTTATTGAGCATCCATGGGCCAGGCATAGTGCTATATGTGCTGGAATTTTAAAAATGAGTGAGGATCTACTCTGTTGTTTTGCTGGTGAGACCACCGAGTCAACCTCCACCCTCCTGCTTCTGCAGGAAATGCTCTTTGGTAGCTCTTTCGCTTTTACAGGTTCTGTTGGACCAGGGCTCCAACCTTATGACCTTATTTAACCAAAATCACCTCGTTATAGGTCCTATGTTTGATACCGTCGCATGAGGCGTTAGGGCTTCAACATATTTTGGGAGACACGGTTCAGTCCATAGCAGTCCTATAGCTCCATCTAGGTCTGAAAAATTCCTTTTGAAGTCCCGAATAGGCTGTGTCCAGCAATGTTTGGCTGCACTACAGAATAACCCAGGTTGGTACAAAACTGGGCAGTGCAGTCTTTTGGATGTCTGTATGCCCAGGAGGATGAGTTTCTGACTGGGCCAGCCCTGCTCTAGGATCAGAGTTGGTTCTCTGGATCACTTTGGTTCTCTGGGTTTCTGGGGGCATTGCATCAGAGCAGGCATATTGTACTGTTCAGAGTTATGTGCCCTGGGATAAAGGACTAGTTCCTGAGTCTGAGGCTCAAGTACCTTTGGGGGAAATCAGGTGCTTTGCCACATTGTATTCCTGCTCCTCTGGCTATCCTGAAACCCACGGGGTTGCCTTAGGTATCCGATGTGCACAGTGTGAGTTATGAGGTTGTCGTTTCCTTCCAGACGTGACTCCATCTGCATAGCATCCGAGATTCAGATTCATGGTTTGACATGGTCTCTGGGGAAGGGGTTGAGAGTTGGGGTGTCTGTTGCTCAATGTGGGTCCTAATTTTAGATGTGGGGTCTGCAGATTTTCCTCTGTTCTGGCTAAGATGAGTGATAGAAGCCCAAGTTGAATCTGCCTAGGAAACTGGAAGGGACTTGACTGACTCTCAAAACTAGTTCAGCATGTTTCTTCAGCACAAGCAGGAATCAGGTTCTCAGCTCTTGTTTCCAGAGCCAATTTCTCTCCATCTCTCCACTCTGCTCTGCTCCGGGAGGCCCTTCCCTGGGGGTGGGAAATATACCCTCCAATGCACCAGGTTCACATGACTCCTACAACCTACAATTTGTCCCCTAATGTCCTCACCCTCATCCCTGGATATTCTGGTGGCTTTTTCTTGGCTCATATGCCATGGTGTCTGGAGGGGTGGAGCATACTGGCTGGCCAGTCTTGTCACAGAGGTGGCCACAGCCCTCAATTGCCAGCCTGGCAGCGTGATATGCAGTGCAGAGTTTCCATGAGGAAGAGACGTGTTAACACAGATGTAAATACACCTACTCTTGACCCCCACCACTGCACACTTCTGAGGTGCAGGCTCAGCTGGAGTGGCGACACGCCAAAGAAGACCAGGAACCCACCTGCTGCTGTCTGGACCCTGGTCCCTCACACCGCCGTGATCAGTTCATGTATTCTTTTGCCACCTCTATTCAAAAGACATGATGCAGCGGTGGTGTTCATCCCTGCATATCAGGCTTCTCCTGGCATCGTTGCTGCATTTGCATTTTGACCGGCACTGGCACAAGCATGGGCCCCCTCGGGAAGACACTCAAGGAAACCTGGTCTCCTACCTGGCGGATCTCTTCTTGCACGTGGTGCCTGTTGGTCACAATCTTGTAGCGTTTTGGCCCACCCCAAGGCAGTCAGCCTTCTGTCAATGCATTTTTAATCCTCTGGCAAGTCTCTCTTGTCTTGCCTTTTTTCTCACTGTGACCTTTTCCCCAGCATGTCCCCCGCCCCCTCATGAGGATCCACCTCAGCCAGCAAAGGGGGCTCAGGTGGAGATGGGAGGATGGCAGCTGCCATGGTGTAGGTTATTTGAAGTTTTGTCCTTGTCTTCATGAAACCTCAGGAGAGGTTATAATGGCTTTTAAATATTTTTTGCTCTTTGAATGAAAAGCCAGGGCTTCCTTAGTGTCATCATCCGTCAGAAGAGGGATGTTGTAATGTATGGGTAGTATTTATGGAATTGATTTTAAATTGTTTGTTCCAAGTTCAACAAGGTGACCGTGGGAAACATCTCAGTGTTAGACTACGGAGTGATTATCTTTCAGAATGATGGTGGGAAAGGGAGTTGGTGTTCCCTTTGTTAATCATCCTGAGATGACAGTGATGCTGAGGGGAAAAAAAAAACAGGGCTCAAGGGAGTCTTAATCTCCCAGGGGTGGGGGTGTTTGATCCAGGCTCTGAAGTTTGGAAAGCCTGTGTCGTTCTTATTTGTGGAAGGTAAGGGACTTCGTGGAGTCAGGCAGGGCCCAAGGGAAATCGGTCCCCCGTGAGATGGTCAGAGGGTCTCAGCTCTAAGTAGCCACACGGCGTTCTGAAAACAGAGCCTAGTGGTTAAGTTGAAGTCTAGAGTCAGTCGGGTCCAAGAACAGGGTGGTGGTGTCCACACTTGTGGGGCCAGGGAGGGCCATGGTCTTGAGAGTTTTCAGGGACAGTGCTATGGGTGGCATGGAGGCCTGGCCTGTGTTTGGGGGAACCGGAGACCCTAGAGGAACTCTCAGAATAGCGTTGGCATGTCTTGAAGCACACTGATTTCTAAAAAGAAATGCCTCTGGTGTGGCCTAGATATATCTGATTATCCCATGTTGATCATTCTGTGGTTTCTCCCTGTTTAACCCTTTTGTTCTGGCATTCAACTACTTGTTTTGCTGGCTCCTAAATTATGGCTTTGTTTTACAAACTATAACTCATCTTCCCCAAGCCTGGCTTTGGAAAAAGAATTTCACCAAACTTCTCTGGGTATCGACTATCAGATGATGACAAGCAGAGCCTCAGGTGTCTGCAGAGCAATTGCTTCTGCCTGTCACCTGTTGTATAAGTTACCACAACATGGGGCGGTTGTGAATGAGTCTTTCCTTAGCGTGTACATTAGTCTGTGGAAATAAACAAAGACCCACCAAATGAGAGCAGGAAAAGGCTATTTATTCAGAGCTAGAGAGCGTGGCTTTCGGCCACGTCACTTGCATTTTGACAGACTCACAGGCCTGCAGAGATGCAGGGAAGCTCTGTAGTGGAAAGAAAGGGGGTTTCAGTGAGCCTGAGCGAAGGCTGTTGGCCTGGAGAAAGCAGGCTGACCAGAGCGGGCATCCTGTGGGACTGGTTGGGGGAGCATATTCGACTTTCCTGGGTGGTCCTAAGTTGGAAGTGCGGACAAAACTAGGGAGACTGTAGTTGTTAGTCAGGTCCTGGCCATTTGGGGCTGCTTGCTGCAGAATGTATGGTTTAGTTTTCTGGAATGTTACTAGAGATAGCAGTCTGGCTCCTGCAAGTCTGACTTCAGCAGGCCAGCTTCCTGGGAAAGTTATTGTAGATGATGGGCTGACTTCCTGGGCAGGTTGCTGCAGGCTGTGGGTCGAAGTTCCACTTTTATAGCTGGTCTGGCCATTGTCCGGGTGTGTGTTCAGTCTCTCGAGTGCCCGGACGTAGTAAGCATGCCCTAAAAAGTAGCTATTACTGTTACTTCCACTGATATACCGGTGGCTTCTCTAAGGCATACATGCCCTGGGCCATTTCCAGACCTGGCTGAACCTTGGCCTGAATCAGAGCTTTTCTTGTTGCTGCCATAACAAGTTACCATAAGCTTGTTGTATGTCTTATGTTTTAAGGGTCATTTGTATTCCTTGGCTCATGGCCCCCTCCTCCATCTTCAAAGCCAGCAGAGCTTGTCTGCTTCTCTCTCTCTTTCACCGCTGCTCTGCATTATGCCTCCTCTTCTGCCTCTTTCTTCAGGATCCTTTGATTATATTGGCGCAAACTAGATAATCCAGGATAATCTCCTAATCTCACTCTTGACAGCACTGGCAAAGTCTTTTTGCCCTGTAAAGTAACACATTCTTTGGTTCTCAGGATTAGGACATGGACGACTGTCATGGGCTAAATTGTGATCCCTTCTCCCACCACAACAAATTCATATTTTGAAGTGCTAACTTCCAGTACTTCAGAATGTGACTATATTTGGAGATGGGGTATTTAAGGAGGCAATTAATCTAAAATGAGGCCATTGCAGTGGGCTTTAGTCCAATATGTCTGGCGTCCTTATAAGAAGAGAAAAGTTAAACAAAGACACATAACGATCAAAGACCTCGGAGGCACAAGGAGAGGACTGTCATCCGCAAGCCAAGGAGAGAGGTCTTGAAATAAATCAGCCCTTCTGATACCTTGAAGTCAGACTTTCGGCCTCTAGAACTGTGAGAAAATGAACTTCTGTTGTTTAAGCCAGCAGCCTGGAGTACTTTCTGTGCTGCAGTCTGTGTTATGGCAGCCCTATAAAACCAATACAACATCCTTGGGCAGTCATTATTCTGCCAACCACAGAGGTTACAGTCTCAGTTTTGCCTAAGTTTAGCCTGTTCTAGGAGCACTAAAATTTCTTATTTTCCTTGAAAGGCATAAGAAACCAGAGGCCTCTATGCTTTGAAATGCTTTGAGCTGAGAGGGTAGGAGCCTTCAATAATTAAAGGGCTCTGGGTTTGAAATTCGATATGGCTTCTTTCAAAAGCAGCCAGGAGTCAGCAATCATTTACCAGGAGAGGTGAGGACTGGAGCTGAGCTATGAGTTCTGCGCACTGGTGGTTTGTCCCTAACAAAGGGCCACACTCCCCGTGGAACTGAGGACCCAAACTGGAGACGGTGGCAGAGAGTTCTCTGCATGAGGATGCCACGGGGAGCCTGCGGTGGATGGGGTGGCCTCCCCGTGTGCAGACAACAGCACGACTGTTTCGAGGGAATTTACAAGCAGTGATAAGGCCCACTGAAGTCCATGTGCTTTCTGTTGCCACCAAGCGCTAGATAGTCTACCTGATGCCACTGATGAAAGACTCTAGCCGGCTGCCGTGAGGAAGCTCTTCCAGCAAGGACGGGGTGAAGGGGTGAAGGCTCTCTGTCCTTCCTCCAGCACCACTGGAGAGACAGCCACATGATATGAGAGGGGACTAGGAAGGAAGAACACAGAAAGAAGTGGTTCTGTCATAGGACAACTGAAATATTTGTGTGCTTTGTTTCTCCACCATTGTGGCACAAGCACCACAAAGGCAGAGATATGTGTGTGTCAATGATCACAGCAGGGTTCATGGCACACAGTAGGCACTCAAAATATTCCATAAATGAATGAATTCTGTCTGGAAGGGACGTTGGGGAATAAGATAAAGCTGACTTGTCATCCGTACATTGCTTTTTAATCCTTAAAGGACATTTGGGTTTCTCCTCTCATTTGATCCAAACTTGAAAGAATGTTAATGTCTGTATGACTCTGACAATGACTGCCCATTCAAGGAGGTAAAGGGACTTGTGCACAACACCTACGTAACCGATAGAAGAACTTGGATGGAATCAACTTATTTGACTTCTTACTTTCCCAAATAAAGAAATTGAGGTCCACAGAGGTCAAATAATTGTCACAAGGTTATACAACTAGCTTACATAAAAAACAAAATCCATAGGGAAAAATCTATCAGGTAAAAATAGACAGTATTCTCCTCGATTATTTTTCTCCAGTTCTTTTATTCGGGTTCAAGACAGATTCCTTAGCCACTGTGTAGACATGCCTAATGTCTTCCTTTGAGAAATGTCTATTCAGAGTCTTTGGACATTTTAAAATCAGGTTTGTGTCTCCTTGCTATTAGTTGTTTGAATTTCTTGTATAGTTTGGATGTTAGCCCCTTATCCCATGTATGGTTTGAAAATAGGTTATCTCTTCATTCTATTGACTGTTTTCCTTGTTTTCTAGAAGCTGTTTAGTCTGGTGCAATCTCATTTGTCTATTTTTCACATTTGTTGCCTGGGATTTGTGGTCATATAAAAAAAATATTGACCAGAACAATGTCAAGAAACTTTTTCACTATGCTTTCTTCTAAGAATTTTACAATTTCATGTCTTATGTTTAAGACTTTAATCCACTTTCTGTTAATTTTTGCAAATGATGTGAGATAAGGATTCAGTTTCATTCTTCTGCATGTGTATATCCAATTTTCTCAACACCATTTACTGAAGAGACTATCCCTTTCTCCATTGTGTGTTCTTGGCACCTTTGTAGAAGATCAATTGACCATGAATGCATGGGTTTATTTCTGGATTCTTTATTCTGTTCCATTGGTCTATATTTCTGTTTTTACGTGAGTATCATGTTGTTTTGATTTCCATAGCTTTGTAGTACATTTTGAAATTAAGTAGTGTGGTGCTCCAGCTTTGTTCTTTTTGCTCAAGATTGCCTTAGCAATTCAACATCTTTCGTGGCTCCATAAAAATTTTAGGATTATTTTTCAATTTCTATGAAAAATGCAACTGGAATTTTGATAGGAATTGTATTGAATCTGTAGATCACTTTGGATAATATAGACATTTTAAGAACATTTCTTGTTCCAATCCTTGAATATGAAATACCTTCCCATTTATTTGTGTGTTCTTTAATTTATTTAATCAGTCTTCAGAATACAGATCTTTAACTTTCTTGGTGAAATTTATTTCTAAGTATTCTTTTTGTGGTCATTGTAAAAGGTATTTTTTCTTGATTTCCTTTACAGATAGTTTGTGGTTACTGTTAGAAACCCTACTGATTATTGTTTGTTGATTTCATATCTTGCAACTTTACTGAATTTGTTTATTCATTCTAACAAGTTTTTTTGTCTTTAGATTTTTCAACATATAAGGTCATGTCATCTGCAAACAGATAATTTTACTTCCTCATTACTAATTTGAATGCCTTTTATTTATTTGTTTGACTAGTTGTTCTGTCTAGGTCATACTGTTCTATATTGAATATGAATAGAAGTGCTAAGAGTGGTTGTCCTTGTCCTGTTCCTGAACTTAGAGAAAAAGCTTTTAGCTTTTTACCCTTGAGTGTGGTGTTGTTGTGGGATTGCCATACATGGTTTTTATTATATTGTGACACAGTTCTTCTACACCTAATTTGTTGAGAGCTTTTGATAATGAAAACATGTTGATTTTGTCAAATGCTTTCTCTGCATCTATTGAGATAATCATGTGATTGTTATTCTTCATTCTGTTACTGTGGTGTATGCTATTAATTGATTTATGTATGTTGAACTATCTTTGCATCCCAGGGATAAATCCCACTTGATTATAAATTCCACTTGCTGTTGAATTCAGCTTGCTAGCATTTTGTTGAGGATTTTTGCATCTATGTTCATCAGGGATAATGGCCTGTCATTTTCTTTTCTTATAGCGTCCTTGACTGGCCTTGGTATGAGGATTATGCTTGTCCCCACCTTGCCTGGTTTAAGATCAGGCACCCTTATTGATGAAGTGCCCCACCCCGGCACCTATTGGTCAGTTTTCTAATTTTTGTTATCAATTTTTAGTTTCAAACCATTATGTTCAAAAAAGATACTTGATACAATTTTAATCTTCATAAATTTGTTAAGACTTATTTTGTGGCTTAACATATTATCTTTTTTGAAGAATGTCCCATGAGTGCTTGAAGAACATATATTTTACATTCTGCTGTAGGACAAATGTTCTGTATATGTCTATTGGGTCCATTTTGTTTATAGTGCTGTTCAAGTCCAATTTTGCTAATTGGATTTCTTTCTGAATCATTAATTCATTGTTGAAAGCAGGATATTGAAGTCCCTTACTATTATTGCATTGCTGTGTATTTCTCTCTTAAATTATGTTAATATTTACTATATATATTTAGATGCTACAATGTTGGGTGCATATATATTTACAATTATTGTACTAGGTTGGTGCAAAAGTAATTGTGGTTTTGGACTGTGACTTTTAAATCTTTATGATTGCTCAAACATATCTTTTTTTTTTAAGATGTGGGGTACAATTCAGGGTTAGGTATACAAATGTTCATTATGCAGGTACCCTTGCTGATGAGGTGTGCTCTCTCCCTCCCCTGGCAGTTTCCCACTAGTGCCAATCCCACCACCCCCTGGCAGTTTCAAACTACTGCCCATTCCTTTCTTACAGTATTATAATAATTGTTCAAGGTCCGCTTATGAGTGAGAACATATGGTACTCAGTGCTTTCTTTCTGTGATAGAACACTCAGTATTACAGACTCTAAGTCCCTCCAAGTTTCTGCAAAGTTAATAATTTTGTCCTTCATTATGGCTGTGTAATATTCCATCGTGTATGTATACCACAATTTTTTATCCAGTCCTCTTTTGATGGGCAGCATGGTTGGTTCCATGTTTTTGCTATTGTAAATAATGCTGCAATAAACATACATGTGCAGGAATCTTTTTCATAGAGTGATTTGAGTTCATTCAGGTATATTCCCAGTAGGAATATTGAGGAGTCATATGGAAGGTCGATGTTTAGGTCTTTTAGGAATTGCCAAACTGTTTTCCACAGAGGCTGTACTAGTTTACACTTCCACCACCAGTGTAGAAGTATTCCCTTTTTCCCACATCCTCTCCAGCATCTGTTATTTTTTGAGTTATTGATGATGGCCATCCTGACTAGAGTTAAGTGGTATCTCAGTGTGGTTTTAATTTGCATTCCTTGGATGACTAGTGAGGCTGAGCATTTTCTCATGTATCTTTTGAGAAGTGTCTGTTCATATCTTTTGCCTACTTTGTAACGGTGCTATTTGCTTTTTTTCTTTTCAGCACATTTCAGTTCCTTGTAGATCTTAGATGTTAGGCTTTTGTCAGACATACAGTTGGCAAATATTTTTTCTCAGTCCGTGGGCTGTCTCCCCACTCTCTTGATGGTTTCTTTGGCTTTGCAGATGCTTCTCAGTTTGATAAGGTCCCACTTGTCTATCTTACCTCTTATGGCATGGGCACTTGGGGTTTGATCAGGAATTGGTTGCCAGTTCCAATTTCTCTAAGGGCGTCTCCTGCATTTTTTTAAGTTTCTTATAGTTCGGTTTTACATTTGGGTCTTTGATCCATTTAGAGTTGATTTTTGTGTCTGGGGATAGGTAGGGATATTGTTTTAATCTTCTGCATGTGGTCAGTCAGTTTTCCCAGCGCCATTTAATGAATAGGTTCTCCTCTACTCAATCATTGGTGGTGGAGGCTTTCTTGAAGATGAGATAGTTGAGAAATTGAGGTTTTGCTTCTGGAATCTCTATCCTGTTCCATTGGTCTATATGCCTGTTCTTGTGCCAATACCAGGCTGTTTTGATTACTGTACCTTTCTGAAGTTTAAAGTCTGGGGGTGTGATACCTCCTGCTTTGTTTTTTGTTTGTTTGTTTTTTGTTTGTTTGTTTTTTGTTTTTTGTTTGTTTGTTTTGTTTTTTTACTGAGTATTGTTTTGGCTATTTGTGGTCATTTATGTTTCCCTATTAATTCCTGTTTTGTTGTTTCCAGGTCTGAGAAGAATACTGCTGGTAATTTAATGGATATTTTGTTAAATCTGTAGATTGCCTTGGGTAGGATGGACATCTTAACAATATTGATTCTGCCAATGCATGTGCATGGAATATTTTTCCATTTGTTTGTGACATCTTTGATTTCTTTGAGCAGTATTTTGTAGTTTTCATTGTAAAGGTCTTTCACTTCTCTAGTTAGGAAGATGACAAGATATTTCAATTTTTTGTGGCTATTGTGAACGGGATTGTGCTTTTTATTTGGGCTTCTGTTTGTTTGTTGGTGGTGTATAGGAATGCAACTGTCTTTTGCACTTTTATTTTGTACCTTGAGACTTTGCCAATGTCCTTTATCATTGCAAGGAGGGTTTTGACAGATTATCCTGGGTTTTTGAGGTAAAGAATCATGTCATCTGCAAAGAGGGATAACTTAACTTTCTCTTTTCCTATTTGGATACCTCTGATTTCCTTTTTTTGTCTGATTACTCTAGCTAGGATTTCCAATACTATGTTGAACAGGAGGAGTGAAAGTGGGCATCCTTATCTTGTTTGGGTTTTCAAGGGAAATGGTTGCAATTTCTGTCTGTTTAGCAATACGTGGGTTTCTCATAGACAGCTCATACTATTTTGAGGTATGTTCTATCTATGCCTAGATGTTCGAGGGTTCTTTATCAAGAAGGGGTGCTGGATTTTATCGAAAGCTTTTCCCATGTCTTATGATTCAATCATGTGGCTTTTGTTGCACATCTGTTGATGTATTAATTATGTTTGTAGTCTTACAGATGTTAAACCAGGCCTGCATCCTGGGGATGAAGACTACTTGGTCATGATGGATGATTTTTAAGATGTGTTGGTAGATTCTGTTTGCTAGAATCTTGTTGAGAATTTTAGCATCTATGTTCATCTAGGATACTGGCCTATGGTTCTCTTCCATTGTTGGATCTTTACCCAGTTTGGGTATCAATGTGATGTTAGCTTCATAAAATGATTTGGGGAGAGTTCCATCTTTCTCGATTGCCTGGAATACTTTCAATAGAATTGATATCAGCTCCTCCTTATATGTTTTGTAGAATTCTGCTGGAAAGTCATTTGGAGATTTTTTGTAGGTAGTTTTCTTATGAAATAGTGAAATAGTCAATTTCCTGGGTTGTTATTGACCTATGTAAGGTCTTGATTTCTTCTTGTTTCTACCTGGGGAGGTTGTATGATGTCAGAAAGTTTTCATTTCATTTAGATTTTCAAGCTTGTCTCCATATAAGTGTACATAGTAATCTCTGATAATCTTTTGTATTTCTTCAGGGTAAGTTGTAACTTAATCTTTTGCATTACTGATTGTGTTTATTTGGGCCTTTTCTCTCTTTTTCTTGGTCAGTCTAGCTAAGGGTCCATCAATCTTGTTTATCCTTTCAATAAACCAGTTTTTCATTTTGTTGATATTTTGTATCGCATTTTTGTTTTCTATGTTCCATATTTGGGCTTTTATTTTGGTGATCTGGATTATTCTGCTGAAGTTAAGGTTTTGGTGGTCTTTGTCTGCCAGCTTCCTTATGTGATTTTTAGGCTGTTAACTTGTGATCTTTCCATTTTTTTTATGTGTGTTCATAGAGATATGAATTCCCCTCTTAGTACTGATTTCATGGCACACCAGAGATTTTTGGTAAAATGTTTTTTTGTTTTCATTTCTTTCCAGGAATCTTTTAATTTTTGTTTTGATTTCTGTGTTGACCCAAAAGTTGTTCGGCATCATGCTTTTAGTGTCCATGTCTTTGTAGGTTTTGGGGGAGATTTGTTGGTGTTGATATTTATTTTTATTCCACTGTGGTCTGAGAAGGTGCATGGAAGTATATCAATCTTATGAAATTTGTTTATGCTTGATTTATGGCCGAGGATGTGGCTGATCTTAGAGTACATTCCATGTGGTGATGAGTAGAGTGTATATTCTGTGGTGGTTAGGTGGAGTGTTCTGCAGGTATCAGTTAAGTCCATTTGGTTAAGCATCACGTTGAGGTTTCAGATCTTCTTGCTGTGATTTTTTATCTTGATGATCTGTCTAGGGTTGTGAGTGGGGTATTTAAGTCCCCAGCTATGATAGTGTTAGAGTCAATATCTTTTTTTCAGTTTACCTAGAAGCTGCTTTATGAAAGTTGGTGTTCCTGTGTTGGATGCATATATGTTTAGGATGGTTATTTTTTGTTGATAGATTGAACCTTTTATCATTATGTAGTGACCTTCTGTATCTTTTTTAATGTTTGATAGCTTAAAGAGTATTTTGTCTGATAGTAATATCATGACTCCTTTCTTTTGCATTTCGTTTGACTGAAAATTTGTTTTCTCCACTTACTTTGAGTCTGTGAGTGTACTTTCTGGTGAGATGAGTCTCTTGGAGACAGCATATTGTTGCATCACGATATTTTATTCAATTTTCCATTGTATGTTTTTTCTGTGGTGCATTTAATCCATTCACATTCAGGCTAACTATTGAGATATGAGAGTTTATCCCTGTCATGAAGTTTTTATAGAGTTTGTTGTTGCTGTTGCTGTTTGTTTATTTGTTTGTTGTCTTTCTTTTGACTTTTGAGTTGATTTATATGTGTTTTAAATCTTTTTCTTGAATTCTTGGGAAGGGCATTGTTCTTTTTTTTTCTTTCTCCTGTGTTTAATACATTCTTGTAGAGTTCATCTGGCAGCGGCATAAACTCAGGGACTGTATATCTGGGAAGAATTTTATTTCTCCAAAACTGATGAAATTTAGCTTAGCTGGGTAGGTAATTCTTGGATATAATTGTTTATCTTTGAGATTTGAAGACTGGACTCCCATCCCTCCTAGCCTGAAGTGTTTTTGTAGATAAGTCTGCAGCTATTCTAATTGGTCTACCCTGGTAAGTAGTCTGATCTTTCTCTCTTGCAGCCTTTAGGATTTTTTTTTATACCTACTTTGTGCAAGTGAATTACTATGTATCTAGGAGTTGGTCTCATTTGTTGTCTTGCAGGTGTTCTCTGAATCTCTTGTGATTGAATGGTTGCATCTCTGATGAGATGAGGAAAGTTTTCTTGAATAACTTATGGAATGTTTGTTCCAGGGTGGTCTTTGTCTCTCTATCTGCCTCAGGGATTCCAGTTAATCTTAGGTTCAGCCTTTTGATATAATCGCTCATCTCTTGGAGGCTTTGTTGTCTTTTTAAGCTTCTTTTCTATATTTTTAACAGTTTGGGTTAGTTCCATATTTTGGTCTGCAATCTCTGAGATTCTTTCTTCTGCTTGATTAATTCTGCTTTCCATGCTTATCAGTTTGTTATTGATTTCATTCACTGTATTCTTTATTGCTGTCATCTCAGTTATCAACTCCTTCATTCTTTCCTCTTGTCTCTGCTCATTCCTATTTATTCTCTCTATTAATATCTTGATATCTGGGCTTGTGGTTTGAGACCAGTCATTCTGGGGTCTCTTCATTGTTTGAGTTCTGAAGTCTATATTCTCAGTTGTTTTCCCGGGAGTCTGTATGAGACCCATATTCTTCCTTTGGTTTTTCTTCATTTGTGTAGATTTTCCTCCCCATTTTTTTAACCTCTTGTTTAATTCTGTTGTTCAGTGATGGGGGAATAGCTTTTACTTCTGCTTGCTCAGTCTCCTATTCTTCCTTATGTAGTCCTCTGACTTTGTTCAATTTTGAAGCTGGACTGGGGGTGGGAGGCTGTGCTTTTTCCATTGTTGATATTTAATTATGGGGGGAGCTGTGATTCAGAAGGTATCTGCAGATCCCAGTATCTGCTGATAGGTGTGTGGGCACTCTGGGACCCATGTCACACAGTTTGCAATCTGTCCATGCAGTGGGGGTGTATGTTTGTCCCCTGAAACCAAAATGAGGTAAGAAAAAGGATGAGAATGGAAAAAGAAAAAAAAGGAAGGTGGAGTGAGAGAGAAGAAGAAGAGGGAAAACAGACAGGCATGCCAACCTACAAATAAACAGAGAAACAAAGATGGAAAAAAACTAAAATGTACAGATAATCATACAAACAAAAAAAACCCTGTTGATGAACTCACCCTCAAAAATATCCCTACACATACAGAAAAATCTTTAAAAAATTAAAATAACAGAAATAAAGCAAGTACAAAATGTAAACACAAACTGAAAGAGAGGAGAAAAAAACAATCAAAAACTGAAACAAAAAACAAACAAACTTGCTCTGTGGCTGTTTCTGTAACTCTAGGTCCCTTTCGGCTACTGCCACCATGTTAAGAAGTGGCTCCAGTCTCCAGCCCATCTCCTCTGCTCTTAGCACAGGCTGATAGGGTTGTTCTCAGCATGGGTCAGATGCCCCTTGGACTACTGTGGGAGAAGGATGGATCAGATCCAGACTCACCTGACTCGTCTGCTGCTGTCACTGCTGTCAAGTCTCCCACTCAGATCTGATGTGTCTGCGCCTGTTCCAGCATGGGGAAAGGGACATCTGTCTCTCCAGCCAGAGTTGGACAGGGCAATGCAGGTCTCTGCCTGGTCCTGGGACAAAGAAGATGGCACTAGTCAGCATCTCCTCACAGGGGGCAGGACTGGGTTTCAGATTTCCATGCCTGACTTCTCCATGGTTCCTGGGGTTTGTGCCAGTCTGCTGTCACAGGTGATGGCATGAGCTGGATGCCAGGTGGTAAGGAGCAACTGTTCTCTCGCTGCCTCCTCTCAAGAGAGCCCTAAGAATGGCAGATGATCTTGTGCACCAAGAGCTCCAATCTCAGGGTGATGGGGAGTTGCAATCACCACCAGAGGAGAGCCCCAGGTGTAGGAACCTGAGTCTCCCCTCAGACGGCTTTCACTCCCCCACCAGCACACACCCACTCATGCAGAGAGTCTTTATGGACACTCGCTTTTGTGGAGATTCTCACAGTCTGACCTGTTCCATTGCCGTCTTATCTCCTCCTCCCTCAAACACATCTTTATTAACCAAAATAGGAACCATTACAATCAACACATTTTTGTCAATGATAAATAAGTTTGTTCCTGTAGCATAAAAATCTGTGCTTCGGAGTTTGATGAACTCTGCATCCTGCGGGTTATGGAAGCATTGTCCCTGCAAAAAGTTGACGAGATGCTTTCAGAAGTGATAGTCAGTTGACAAGAGGTCAGGTGAATATGGCAAAACTTCATAGCCCAATTCATTCAACTTTTGAAGTGTCGGTTGTGTGACATGTGGTCGAGCGCTGTTCTGGAGAGGAATCAGGCCCTTTCTGTTGACAAATGCCAGCTGCAGGCATTGCAGTTTTTAGCACATCTCATCAATTTGCTGAGAATACTTCTCAGATGTAATGGTTTCACTGGGATTCAGAAAGCTGTAGTGGATCAGATCAGCAACAGACCCCCAAACAGTGACCATGACCTTTTTTTGGTGCAAGTTTGACTTTGGAAAGTGCTTTGGAGCTTCTTCTCAGTCCAACCACTGAGCTGGTCATCACTAGTTGTCACATACAATCCACTTTTCATCACACATCACAATCCGATCGAGAAATAGTACATCGTTGTGTAGAATAAATGAAGGTGACACTTCAAAATGACAATTTTTTCTTTGTTCGGCTCACCAGGCGCCCCCTAATTGAGCTTTTTTACCTTTCCAATTTACTGCAAATGCTGAATGACCACAGAAGGTTGATGTTGAGTTATTCGGCGACTTCTCCTGTATCTGTAAGAGGAGCAGCTTCGATGATTACTCTCAATTTGTCACTGTCAATTTCCGATGGCCAGCCACTTCGCTCCTCATTGTCAAGGCTCTTGTCTCTTTGCAAAACCTCTTGAGTCACCACTGCACCGTACATGTGTTCACAGTGCCTGGGCCAAATGCATTGTTGCTGTTACAAGTTGTCTCCACCGCTTCACAACCCATTTTGAACTCGAATAAGAAAATCATTCAAATTTGCTTTTTGTCTAACATCATTCCCATAGCCTAAAATAAATATAAAATAAGCAGCATGTAATAAGTCATTAGCAAAAAAACATAAAGTGAGAAATGCACATTAAAATGATATATAACATGACCACATTTATTTAAGAATATATTGCAATATCAAACAGCAAATATCAACAATGAAAAAAACACAATTACTTTTGTACAAACCTAATATTCTCTTAATAAATTTACCACTTAATTGTTATGTAATAACCTTTTTTATCTATTGTGATAGTTTTTGAATTAAAGTATATTTTGTCTAAGTATAACCACCTCTGCTCTCCTTTGATCACCATTTACATGTAATATCTTTTCCCAGTTTTTTACTTTCAGCCTCTGTATGCTCGTAAAGCTAAAGTGAATCTCTTATAGGTAGAGTATGGTTAGAGCTTTTTAAAAAAATTCATTCATACATTCCATTTATTTAGATTAGATAATTGAATTCATTTACTTAAAATTATTATCGGTAGGAGTGGACTTACACTATCATTTTATTGTTTTCAGTTCAGCCATTTCATTCTTTAGCTCCAGAATTTCTCTTTTGTTCTTTATTATGGTTTCTATCTCCTTATTGAAATTCTAGTTTTGTCCATCTATTGTTTGCCTGATTTCATTTAGTTGTTCATCTGTATTCTCTGTAGCTCACTCAGCTTCCTTGTGATGATTATTTGGAAATCATTGTCAGGCAGTTCAAACACCTCTGTGTCTTTATAGCCAGTTATTGACTGTTTATTATGTTTTTCTTTTGGTGGTATCATGTTTCCCTACTTATGTGTGATATTGGTCTTGTATTGGTATCTGTGCATTTAAAGAAGTAGTCACCTTTTCCAGTCTTTACAGACTGCCTTTGGTAGTAAAATTCCTTCACCGGCCTGCTCACGTAGAGATTTTGGGTGGGCCAGTCTCACGGCTTGTTGCTAAGGTCCCCAGGCAGTTTGGTCTGGCTCCTGGGTCATCAGGCGGGCAAGCCTCAGTCTTGGGTTCATGGAGGTTTTCCTGGGGGCCAGGGTCCACTATGGCAGGCTTGATTTCTAGGTCTGTAGGAACAGACCCAGAGCCGGTGTCTGTAGGGCCTGGTCTGAAGCCTATATCCACAGGGCATACCTGGCACTATGGTGGAACGTAAGCTTGAGCCTGCAAGGGATGGTTAGCTGCCTGTATCCACAGGAATAAACCTGTCCCTGAGTCTGCAGGGGCTGGCCTTGAGCTTGGGTTCACTGAGGTGATCTGTCTTCTGCGCCCACAGGGGCAGGCCTGTTGTCTGAGACCATGGGGATGGCCAGAAGACCCCATCAATAGGGACGGACCCAGAGACTGGGTCCATGGGTGCCAGCCTGGAGTCTGGGACTACAGGGGCTGATCTGTCACTGAGGCAAGCCTGAATTTCTGTTGGTCAGGTAAATAAAATATTAATGTATTAATAAGACATTTTAAGTTTTTTCCCTCATTTATCCAGGGGCCACATATTCTACAGAAAGACCCAATTTTGTGGAAACTGTTTAGCTTGGGTTTTAGTCATTTATTAGTTATGACTTGTTACTGCTTACATAGAAAAACCCTACAGAATTTACAAAACAACTACTATATCTAACAAAAGGTTGTAGGCTATATGGTTAATATGCAAAAATCAATGTGAATTTAGTATACTAAAAGCACACAATTTCTGTTATTTCTTTAAAAGCACAAAATTTGAAAGTGAAAATTTAAAAAATTTATAGTAACAACAGAAACAATGTTTTTCATTAAATGAACAAAAGCATGCAAGACTTCTACGTTGAAAACTATAAAATGCTGCTGAGAAAATTAAAGAAGACTTCAATATATGGAAAGAGATACCATACGTAAGCATTGTAAGATTTGATATTATTAAGATATTAACTCCTCCCAATTTGTCACATACATTTCATGCAATCCCAGTCATAATTCCAGCAGAACATTTTGTAAAGATTGACAAGATTGTTTAAAATGTATACAGAAATACAAAAGATCTAGAATTTCCAAAGCCATCCTGGAAGAGAAAAAAGAACAAAATTGACAGATGAACACTGTTTGCTTTCAAGACTTGTATAAAGCTAATAAAGCTGTAGTAATCAAGTGTGACTCGGCATAAGAATCAACAAGTAGACCAATAGAATAGTATAGATCATATGATCATAGTTAATTTGTAAACAATGGCTATGCTTGTGATTATGGTTATATTTAAGCATATGATCATACCCAACTTGGGAGCAATTATTTTGATCCTACATTTAGTGTTATCAGGTCAAGGAGGTATTTCCTGGCTGAAAACGATCGTGAGTACATGGCGATATTTTAGGAAGTTAAAATTTAGAGCAATTCCTTATGGTCTTTGGACAGAGTCATCATTCTCCCTCCCCTTCAGCCTATACAATTAGTAAGAATTATACGACATAAAAATACGACTAAGGATAGATCAGTTGTTAGACAATTGATCCCATTTTCTCATGTCATCTCTCTATCTCTCTCATGTCATCAAGCATCCTGTATTTCTAAGTCAGTCTTGAGTTCATATGGTCTGTCCTGTGATTTTCATTGTCACTTACACTTGCTAGATCACTAATTTCAGGTGCAGAATATTAGTGTGAGGTGGTGGCATGGGTCCTTTTTCTTGAGGCATTTTTATGTGGCATGACCAGCGAGTTGAGCTGAAATTAAGCTTCCCACATGACCTGAAGCCAAAGAAAACCCTTCCACCATAGGAAGGCTAACAATAGCCACACTTAATAAACCCTCTTGTCCCTAGTCACACAATGAGCACTTTACATACAGTAGACATTTTATTTTAAATCAATTCTAGATAATTCTGTCTACTAAGTAAATTTCCAACAACTATGTAAACTAACAATAAGTTGAAAGATCAACTCTTCTGAAGAAACCAGCAACATAAGAGCAACTCACACAGAAAACATGCTATAAATTTAATACAGAGTTTAAAATTCCTTATCTTTAATTCTGAAATCCAAACAGCTTTGAAATTGGAGCTTTTTTGATAATAAATTTGGAGGCAAAATATAACAGGCATTGTGAATCTCGTAGAGAGGAATACGTATTCTTTCCTTCTTTGGAGCATCTCAATGGAATGTATTTTGGGAAATAGGGCCTGAGATAATCTTGTCATTGCTATTTAAGACCTCCTAGTTTCTTTTTGGCATAAATTTGGGTTTTCCTCTTAAGTTTACTTTGACTCATTCTTTACCTTCTAAGCATGCCAGGTGGTAATTTGGTGGCTTCGTATATTAATGATCACATCTATGCGAAAACTTAAAAGTTCATAGAGCAATTTTGTGTTCATTATCTCATTTGGTCCTCTGTAAAACCCCCTTTTCCCCCCAGCATCGAAGAAACGGAGACTCAGAGGTCACACAGCCGGCATGGGGCAGAGCCAGAACTGGGGTCAGTTCCTGCCCTCCCAGCCACACCATGCCCCTTCGAGGCCCCGTGCCCATCAGGGACCAACCAAGGTGCCATCGCCAAAGCCGTTCGCCAGCGCCCCTCCCCAGCAATAAGAGTCTCATGTTTTACGTCACCTACAATGGGCAGCACGGGGGCAACGGGAGGAGCACTGTTGTCTCGGGGTTGAGAAGGAGGAAAGACTGAGCACATGGGTCTTGCGTGTGCTTGGGGATTCCAGCCAGCTCTGTTTCTTTTGTTCCAGGTTTCTCTCCAGTCTTGCATGAGCTTGAAAATTCTAGATGAAGTAGGTCACATCTCATTGATCTGAAGGGCATGGCGGTTTCAGGGGTTTTATGGGTCACCGTGAAAAGGGTCTGGTGCCAAACCCTGGCAAGGTGTGAGTGCTTACCATGTCACCAAGGAATGTGGGACCACCACGTGGCTCAGACTCTTCATTCTGGACAAGACAACCGAGGTCTGAGCAGGGAAAATCACTTGCAGGATGTCAGGGTGTCTGAAAGACAGGCCCCGAAGAGTCGAGCCGGAGGGCAGCCTTTTGGCTTCTAGGTGAACGCTACTCTGGCACGGCACGATGAATCCTGACCTTGACGGAAGGGCCTGAGACCTTCTGCTGTACGTGCCTCATTCCTCCAGCAGACGGCGCCATCGACTTGCCGACGCTCTCAGGGACCTCGCTCTCCGGTCAAGGCCTCGGTAAGTTCTTACCTCCGCCGAAGTTTAAGGGAGGGACGTTCCGCTCGCAGTTCGTGAGAACCGACGCCGAGTCCTTGGAGGGCGGGCTCGCGTGCCAGAATGGGAAACATCACGGGCCGCCCTCACAGGCAGATGGATACGGTTCCTTGAAAGTCGCCAGGCCGGGCTCAGGGGCTCGGCCTGTCATCCCAGCACTTTGGGAGGCCGAGTCGAGGGGACGGCCCGACCCGCCGGTTCGAGACCCGCCCGGGCAACTTGGCGAGACCTCTTCGCTGCGATCCATCAAACGTGAGCCGGGGTGGTGGCGCGCGCCGGTGGCTCCGGCGACCTGGAAGGCGGGGGCGGAAGGATTGCCGGAGCCCAGCGAGGCTGGGGCGGCCGTGAGCGTGCCGCGGCGCTTCAGCCTGGGCGACGGAGGGACACCCCGACTCGCAAGAAAAAGGAAGACCAGACGCAGAGCCCCAGCACTGGCCACGCCCGCCGAAGGCCCCGCGTCCCCGCGTCTCTGTAACCCAGGCTGCCATTCGCCCGGGGATAAAACGGGTGGAAACGACCCAGCTCCTCCCCGAGTTCCAGGCAACGTCTCGCTCCAGCATCGCCGGATCGAAGCCCGCGCGCCCTGGCCCGGCGTCTCGTTCCCGGGCCGTGCGTGCGGCCCCCCGGCAGGACCGCCGCGGGAGTCGGCGAAGCCCTGCGAGGGCCGCGGGCGCGTGCCGCGGGCGAAATGGGCAACGCCGAGGGCGTGGGGCCGGCCTTCCCGCCGGCCGCCGGAGCGCGGGCGCGAAAGCCGACGCCGGGGGCTGGGAGCGCGGGGCGGGGGCCCGGCTCGCGGCCCCCGCGGGGCCCGCTCTGTGCGCGCGCGGTGCTGCCGTGGGAGGGCGCCTGCTCCCCCTCGCGTGCCGCGTCTCCGGGAGAGGGAGGGGAATGTCAAGTGCGCGCCCTTTCTCGGCACTCTCGGTCTTGGAGCCGGGGCTGCGCCTGCAGGCGGCACCGCTGGCCGACGGGAGGGCCCCTGTCTGCAGGCGGGCGGCGAGGAGTTCCGCACGAGGCCGCCCAGCGAGGTCTCGCGCGCTCCGTCCCGGCTCTGGCTCCTGCCTCCCTTCCTCGCCTTTGCCCGTCCTTCCCCTCCGCCTTCTCTTCCTTGCTCCCCTCCCTGCTCCTCCTTCGCTCCTTCGGGTCTGCCCGGGTCGGGGGGACGGCGGAGGAGACCGCCGAGATGCGTCGGCGAGGCTTGCTGGGCAGATGTGGAGAGACGCGTGTCATGCGAAGGCACCCGCTGTGGGCGGTCTGCCGGCCCGTCCGGGGCCAAGCCTGCGCGTGTTCTTGTCTTCCCTCTTGGGGAAAGCAGGGTAGGAAGACTTCTTACGCCTGGTGTATGTGGGCAGTAGATACGCGTTGGGACCTCCGGGGCAAACAGGCCTGGAGATGTAGACTTGGAAATTTCCCATAGGAGAGTTGTGAGTGAAACCACAAGTGGATAAATCTCTGTAACACAGAGGGAGAAACCAAGGGGGCATCGGATGGAAGGTGGAGAAGAGATGCCACTTCGGTCCCAAAAGGAGAAGGAGAAGCCCCGGACGACAGCAAAGGGGCCGCAGGGTTTGAAAGCCGTGGGCGGGAGCCAGGACGGACAGCAGAGCTGGGGCCGGGGGAGGAGGTGCGGCAGGGCTGGAGGGACAGTGCGGCCAGGCCTGCAGCAGTCGCCGCCCCTTTCGGCCCCAGGCACCAAGCCCTGCTGGTTTTATCCTCTGCGGGCAAAGGGTGATACTTGACTTGCCCGCACCTGAGGCACAAAGCAGGCTTTTCTCTGCTGAAATTACCGTGAAAGTCACCACGGGATGACTTCATGAACGAGCCAGACGGAAGACAGCGTTGGTGCAACCAAGGGGCTAGAATGGAAAGGAGCCAGCAGATACCTACCCACACCCGCTGGGGGCTGTTTTGCTTCGTTCGGCGATTACCTGCAAGGAAGGTGTTCTGTGTTCATCTGATAGAGCGGGAAACTGAGGCACAAAGAAGTTATTGTTCGTCCAAGATCACAGGGCTGGTAAATGATAGAGCCAGCTTCTACCCAATCTTTGGTGACTCTAAAATGTAAGTTCCCGCCACTATGTCCGTTGCCTTCTGGTTGTCACCTGCCTGCTGGTCTGAACACTTCCCATTGAACCAGCTTCCCTGTGGTAGTACCCCCTGCCCCACTTGGTAAAATGATTCGGTAGATGTTTTTCAGTCCTTTCTTCCCCTCTGGTATTTAACCCAGCCTGGGCACTCCTTGAGACATTCCTCTCCACTGACTTCCGCAAAGCCACACGCTTGCCTCTCTGGCCATTTCTTCTCCTTATGTTTCACAGCTTTGTTTTCACAGTCCACTCCTTAGCACTCTCAAGGTAATGTCCTTAGCTATCATCTCCTTTAGCTTCACGTTGGGAAACACAAACTCAAATGACTTCAGGGGCCACAGGGGAATTAAATTTGAACAGCCAGCAGATGTCAGAAAGCAGAGACGTGATCGGGCGCTGCTCAGTTAAGGCGGATGCTGTCAGTACGCGGTCCAAGTGAGTGGGTGATGAGGAGAGGGGGAGGAGAGTTTGTGAGAAACGGACCAGGCAGTGTCTGCTGAAACAGGGCCTAGGCCGAAAGAGGCTGGGGCTGCGGGGAGTCCTGGGAAATTAGCCTGTAGGAAACGGGTAGAATGTTTGGGAACAGAAGAACGCAAAATCATGTGTCCCCAAAACATGTGGCCTAATCGGGCCACTTGGATATCAGAGACTAGGAAGTAACTTCTTTTTTTTTTTTGAGTTGGAGTCTCACTCTGTCGCCCAGACTGGAGTGCAGTGGCCGCTCCCGGCCACCGCAGCCTCGACCTGCTGGGCTCTGGCGATCCTTCCGCCTCAGCCTTCCAAGAGGAAGTAACTTCTTAACACCATACCCTTAGAAAAAGCTCTGAGCTTTCTTTACCATCAGCAAGCAGGCAGCGCACGCCAATCTCACCGGCCACTGGCATTCCCCCAGCCATCTGAGCTCCACACTGGCTGGGTGACTGTGTCCCTGTGGAAACAGTGATGAAGACAGGGACTACTAAATTGGCAAAGGAGTGGCTTCCATCAACAAACAAGGAATTCCATCCACCCTGCCATTTGACAAATTCAGTCTTGAGATACCCTCCTTGTCCTTTCTGGTTTCTCTGCCAATATCAGATGGTTGGACTAAGGTCTGTTGAGGAGCGGCACTTTTGAAGGCACTATTTTGTCTTTTAACATCCTTTGGATACTTGAGGGAATTTGGGACTGAAAACTTAAAACTGCTCCATTTCCAAAGTCAAGCCCTTAGGTAGAGTCTGTTTTGAACAGATATTTCTGGAAGCCTGAGGTGCTAGGGCAGGACAATGCTTTCCCAGGAATTCCTGAGTTTTTGGGAAATGGCCCAGAGGATTTGAAGGCCAACAACATTGGGGGTAGGATTTGCAGACCCAGGTGAAGCCATAAAAGTTGCTTTCGCCCTTGAGGTGTGAGGTAGAATCTCCAGGAATTTGAAAAGGGCACTTAGGGCATGACGCTTGGTGACACTCACTTGCCATCAATTCAACCCTGGTGGGATGGAGGTTTTTCACTGGAAAGAGCAAAGCCACCTTTCAGATGCTGGCGTTCACTTGGAATGCTGAAGCTGGGCTGGAAACCTCCTCTGGGTGCCGGTGGAAGACAAGAGGGGATGCTGGAGCAGTGGGTCCTTCTCAGGCCTCCTCTTGCTCCTTCTGGCTGATGCCGAGGGCAGGCTCAGTTCTGCGTCGTCCAGGGAAGCCACCAGAAGGCCACTCCTCCCAAGTGCGTGATCCCTGGGCTCCTCCTGCCCTTGGCCCTGCTCCGGGCTGTGGTTCCCAAGGCAAATACAGTCCCAGGGTCTGCATTCCACCCACCACCTCCCATGGCCAGTGCGGGCAGGCCGACTGGGGAGAGCCGCTGCTCTGCATCTCTCCCCATGGGCCACCTAGCCGGACTGCTGGGGGAGTCCAGTGATGCTTTATGAAAGCCCTCTTAAGAGAGAGATGTTCCAGCTTAATTTTTCGGCAAACACAGCCTCTGGGACCCCGAAATCCTTGAATGTTTTTGGCACATGCTATGTAACCCATCCCTGGAGATGGACCTCAGACTTCCTCTTGGGCCCCCAGGCCTCTGTATCTGGGTCTTAGGTTTGTGATGCCACATCCCTGTTCCCTGTGCCACTGCCTCATTTTCTCGCACCCCGATGTGCAAACCTCGTTCACGAACCAAGCTGTTCTCTTCCACAGAGCCTGGGGCCCCCCAGAGGCAGCAGCCCCAGCCAACAGGGGCTGGCACCTGAGAGGAGATGCGTCAACCGGCCACGACCTGGATCTTTCCAGACTCGCCTTCACCCCACCCTGCCTCCTCTAGCCCTCTTGGCTCTGACTCCCCATTGGGGCACTGTCTTCCTAGTTCTACATAC
Organism: Tarsius wallacei; assembly: GCA_963574415.1. Lineage (NCBI taxonomy): Eukaryota > Metazoa > Chordata > Mammalia > Primates > Tarsiidae > Tarsius > Tarsius wallacei. The sequence goes on from CAUYQG010021706.1 coordinate 36,159, forward strand.
TTCCTCATACTTTTGTTCCCAGCACCTGGAAATTCCTCAGGTCAAGATTCTCTTTTCAGAATGGATGCTGGACGAGAGGCACAAACCCCTGCTTCCTTTAGTTCCTGTGGAAACCTGTGAGGATCCATAATCCATGAAGAACAAAATGAACAACGGATCTGTAGGGTGACAGCAAAAGAGACCCATGAAAGCACAGGCCGAGAGCAGGAAGCCATTTTGTCTTGTTCCTAGATCCTAACAGTGATGAAAAAGTGGAAACAGTGCCCTAGATGAATGCATTCTTTAGGTAAAGATTAGCTTTGTGTTTAAGCAAAGATAAGCTTTGCTAACTCTGCTGTAGGCACAGCAACTTTGCTAACTTTACCTGTAGGAACAGATCACCTTTGCTAACTTTGTCTTTAGGTAAAGATTAGCTTTGCTAACTTTGTCTTTAGGTAAAGACAAAGCAAACTAACTTTGTCTTTGCTAAAGCAAGCAGACTTTGTCCTTAGGCAAAGATTAACTTTGCTAACTTAGCCTTAGGCAAAGATTAACTTTGTCTTTAAGCAAAGATTAACTTTGCTAGCTATGTCTTTAGGCAAGATAAACTTTGCTAACTTTGTCTTTATGCAGAGATTAATCTTGCTAACTGTGTCTTCCGGTAAAGATTAACTTTGCTAACTTTGTCTTTTGGTAAAGATTAACTTTGCTTTTGGCAAAGATTAGCTTTGTCTTTAGGCAAAGACTAACTGTGCTAACTTTGTCTTTAGGCAAAGCTTAACTATGCTAACTTTGTCTTAGGCAAAGATTAACTTTGTATTTAGGCAAAGATTAACTTTGCTGACTATGTCTTTAGGGAAAGACTATCATTGCTAACTTTGTCTTTAGGCAAAGGTTAACTGTGTCTTTAGGCAAAGATTAACCTTGCTAACTGAGTCTTTAGGTAAGGATTAACTTTGCTAACTTTGTCTTTCGGTAAAGATTAACATTCATTTAGGCAAAGATTAGCTTTGTCTTTAGGCAGAGATTAATGTGGCTAACTTTGTCTTCAGGCAAAGATGAACTTGGCTAACTGTGTCTTTAGGCAAAGACTAACTTTGCTAACTTTGTATTTAGGCAAAGAATAACCTGCTAAATTTATCTTTAGGCAAAGATCAACCTTGCTACCTTTGTCTTTAGGCAAAGATTAACCATGCTAATTGTGTCTTTAGGCAAAGATTAGCCTTGCTAATTGTGTCTTTAGGCAAAGATAAACCTGGCTAACTGTATCTTTAGGTAAAGATTAACTATGCTATCTTTGTCTTTTGGTAAAGAATAACTTTGCTAACTGTGTATTTAGGCCAAGATGAACCTTGCTAGCTGTGTCTTTAGGCAAAGATTAACCTAGCTAGCTGTCTTTAGGCAAAGATTAACCTTGCTAACCATGTCTTTGGGTAAAGATTAACTTTGCTAACTTTGTCTTTCAGTAGAGAATAACTTTGCTAACTTAGTCTTTCTGCAAAGATTAACTTTGCTAACTGTGTGTTTAGGGAAAAACTAACTTTGCTGTGTCTTTAGGCAATGATTAACCTTGTGAACTGTCTTTAGGTAAAGATTAACTTTGCTAACTCTGTCTTTCGGGAAAGATTAACTTTGCTTTAGGCAAAGATTAACTTTTCTAACTTTGTCTTTAGGCAATGATTAACCATGCTAACTGTGTCTTTAGGCAAAGATTAACCTTACTAACGTGTCTTTAGGCAAAGATTAACCTTGCTAACTGTGTCTTTAGGCAAAGATTAACCTTACTCACTGTGTCTTTAGGTAAATATTAACTTTGCTATCTTTGTCTTTCAGTAAAGAATAACATTGATACCTCTGTCTTTAGGCAAAGATTAACCATGCTAATTTTGTCTTTAGGCAATGATTAACTTTGCTAACATTGTCTTTGCGCAAAGATTAACTTTGCTAACTTTGTCTTTAGGCAAAGATCATCCTTGCTAACTGAGTCCTTAGGTAAAGATTAACTGTGCTAACTTTGTCTTTCAATGAAGATTAACATTCCTTTAGGCAAAGATTAACTTTGTCTGTAGGAAAAGATCAACTTTGCTAACTTTGTCTTTAGGCAAAGATTACCTTTGCTAACGTTATCTTTAGGCAAAGATTAACTTTGCTAATCGTGTCTTTAGGCAAAATTAACCTGGCTAACTGTGTCTTTGGGCACAGATTAACCTTGCTAATTGTCTTTAGGCAAAGGTTAACCTTGGTAACTAAGTCCTTAGGTAAAGATTAACTTTGCTAATTTTGTCTTTAGGTAAAAATTAACATTCCTTTAGGCAAAGATTAACTTTGTCTTTAGGCAAAGATTATCCTTGCTAGCTGTGTCTTTAGGCAAAGATTAACCTTGCTAACTGAGTCCTTAGGTAAAGATTAACTTTGGTAACTTTGTCTTTAGGTAAAGATTAACATTCTTTTAGGCAAAGATTAATTTTTCTCTTTAGGCAAAGATTAACTTGGCTAACTTTGTTTTTAGGCAAAGAGGAACTTGGCTAACTCTGTCTTGGGCAAAGATTAACTAGGCCAACTTTGTCTTTGGGCAAAGGTAAACTTGGCTAACTTTGTCTTTAGGCAAAGATTAACCTTTCCAACTTTGTCTTTAGGTGGTTAGCCTTGCCAACTGTGTCTTTAGGCAGAGATTAACTATGTCAACTCTGTCTTTAGGCAAAGATTAACCTTGCCAACTCTGCCTTTAGGCAAAGATTAACCTTGCTAACTGTGTCATTAGGTAAAGATTAACCTTGCTGACTTTGTCTTTAGGCAATGATTAACCTTGCTAACTTTGTCTTTCGGTAAAGATTAACGTTCTTCTAGGTAAAGATTAACTTTGTCTTTAGGCAAAGATGAACTTGGCTAACTTTGTCTTCAGGCAAAGATGAACTTGGCTAACATCTTTAGGCAAAGATTAATCTTGCTAACTTTGTCTTTAGGCAAAGATTAACCATGCTATCTGTGTCTTTAAGCAAAGATAAACCTTGCTAACTGTGTCTTTAGTCACAGATTAACCTTGCTAACTGTGTCTTTAGGCAAAGATTAACCTTGCTAACTGAGTCCTTAGGTAAAGATTAACTTTGGTAACTTTGTCTTTAGGTAAAGATTAACATTCCTTTAGGCAAAGATTAACTTTGTCTCTAGGCAAAGATGAACTTTGGTAACTCTTTTTTTAGGCAAAGATGAACTTGGCTAACTTTGTTTTTAGGCAAAGATGAACATTGCTAACCATGTCTATAGGGAAAGATTAACCTTGCTAACTGTGTCCTTAGGCAAAGATTAACCTTGCTAACTGAGGCTTTAGGTAAAGATTAACTGTGCTAACTTTGTCTTTCAGTAAAGATTACATTCCTTTAGGCAAACAGTAACTTTGTCTTTAGGGAAAGATGAACTTGGCTAACTTTGTCTTCAGGCAAATATTAACTTTGCTATCTTTGTCTTTAGGCAAAGATTAACCTTGCTAACTGTGTCTTTAGGTGAAGATTTACTTTGCTAACTTTCTCTTTTGGTAAAAATAACTTTGCTAACTTTGTCTTTAGGCAAAGATTAACCTTGCTAACTGTGTCCTTAGGCAAAGATTAACTTTGATAACTTTGTCTTTAGGTAAAGATTAACAGTTCTTTAGGCAAAGATTAACTTTGTCTTTAGGCAA